>CANXYI010283777.1:0-10111 GCA_948208565.1 Hura crepitans | reverse complement strand
CAATGTTGGAGACTTATTGGGGCATGTAGTAGCTATAGGTCTATGGAGCATTATGCTAAATAATGTCCAAATAGACAACTACCTTAGCCACCATAGGCTCAAACTCAGACACTAATAAGTTCATGGGGCCATGGTAAAGGGCATGTATGTGACACCCATTAGCCAACCTATTATTTAGTCTAAATGAAGGATGGCATAAAAATAATATAAAACTTCCTACCAATATTACTCAAAACATTTTCTTTTTTCTTGTTATCGTAAACCTTATGACATATGCTTACTCAAACCACATAAGTAGGGTAAATTATTAGGGATCATTATGTCAAAAATTCAGCAGCATAACGACCATATGGTGACATTATCCCAAATAGTAACATGTAAAGAAAAACCCTTCTATAAACTCAAGCTTAACCAACTACATCTCCATCTCCATATGAACTCAAGCATACTTTAACCACATATATATCTCATATATATATATATATATATATATATATTATACTCAAATCATAGCTCAATATGCATCCAACTTAAAACATATAAATATACATCATTTATATACAAGCCATAGTTAAAAGTTACATATAATCATTAGATACAGGTTTAAGCCCATAGCCTTAAACCATATATATGAGTGCCTACTCATGTACATCAAAAGTAAATACAAAGACTATACTGAAAGAAAAATCTTTTTCACTATTGAACTGCTTGGGACTACCAACTACACTCTACTTGATCTACTACTTCAACTTATGTATTGCAAAAAAATTACAATGTGCTAAGCCTTATAGCTTAGTGGTGTATCCAATAACATTAAGCCCGCACATTTACATCTAAGATGTATTCAAGAAAATTTATAACATTTGCATAATATTCATAGCATATAAAAAGGTATGTGCAAGTAAACTAAGTTCATCATATACAATTTACAATATAGCATTATGTGCATAGCAATTATAATTCTCAAGTGATAATTTATATATTCTTAATTATCTTTTGTTATGTCATTCATTTGATTTACTTTACCCATAATCAATAGATAAGATCCTAATACTAAGTAATGAGATAGTACCTAGTTAGGGCTTACGTGTTTATACCTACAACATGTATATATACAATACCCAATTAAAGCTTAAGCAACTGTAGCCGCATTATAATTGGGCTTGAAACCAATAAAGTAGCTTCGAAGTAGTAGCTGTTAATTACCCTAGTTGATTAGTGAATCCTATCTAAGCTAAGTTACCTATTCCTATAAGGGCATTACTTATTCCTCATTTATCTTTAATTAAGTCATCAAGTAATTAATTCTATACTTTGTGTCAAAAATCATGAGTTACTTAGCATTTTCATTATGGTGTTGTCATATGCACTAAAATGCATTAAGCATTATCATTGTCAAGTAATAATCCATTAAACCACTTGCTTTCAAAAAAAGCATTACTATGTTCTTTTTAAGGGCCATTCAGCCATAGATAACCATACAAGCATATTTATTACATTCTTAAAATTACATCATGTCACGTATGAGTTCCATATTCATTGCACATTCACTTAATATTATTTCCATTTCATTCATCATTGTCACATATCCACTTGTTTTCATGAACCCCTTATGCATACATGATGTACACTAGAATTATTGATAATAATAACCAACATATTTTCTTAGGTTTTAAGTTACGTGTGCTTCAGCCAAATCACTCTATAATACTTAAGCATACACAATTGACTTCTATTAGTTTAATAATGCCGCCAAGTACCTCAATTTTATACTTTCCTATAATCATTACCATTTCGATTAATTACATTTTACATATTTAAATTGTATGATTTTCAACATATAATAACACATTACTAACCCATATACTTTACATAACATAAAAGAATCATGCAATAGTTCATTTGGCCATAACAACCTACACATTCCTAATACTTTATTTCATCATGGTGCATACACAAAATGTCACTTATGCTTTATTGCACACATAACACACATTATGCTAATGCTTTTGTAACCATACCATACTTCAAATAATTTGATTTACTTACAATTGACCATCATTTGACAAACATTGCCTTTATCATTAATTACTTCATTTATTGCCCTTAAACATATTATATATACACTAACTACAAAGACACATGCCTTTAATTCATTATTTTATTTCCCAGTCTTTCTAGGTCCTCTATATACAAACATACAATTTTATAATACTCAATAATTAAAATAAAATCACATATATATCTATAGTCTAATTTAACTTAATAAACCTTTCCTTGGCACCTTTAGATATCACTAAAAAATATAAAAGCACTTATACAAATCTTGGTTACAATTTGCCAAGTATGCCCAATCCTAAGATTCTATAAGTATAACCCACAAACTTGTTGCCTAGGATTTGTAAAGGCTATAACATAGCTTTATGCAAGCTTTAATTATGGAGTTGTAAGGGTTTAAAAGGGGAAAAAAGCTTAACTGGCCACAGAGATAGCTATTGGAGCTGATGTGAAAAAGAAAGAAATGTGGAGGTAGATTTGCCTTTTTCCTTTTTCCCCCCTTTTAACTTTTATATACCCAAAAATAAAGGCGAAAATCCATTTCTAGAGTGATCTAAGGGCTCTAATTAATCAGACCCATTTAATATCTCTGTAAGGCCCTTTTTATGCTTCTTCTTTTAATCCTCCAAATTCATACACCAAATAACATCCCACATGATCCCAATCAAACATTTATAAGGTTATCTGATGGTTTTGAACAAACTTAATATGAAAATCTCAAAAAAGTAACTGAAAATGACACTTTTAGCCTTTTTGATTTGTAAAAGGTTCTCTTGATATTCATAAATTCCAATTCCAATCCCATTAGACTATTTGGAATATTTGAGTATTAGGTTGTGACATTTTAGAGATAATTCAAGCAAAAAGGCTATAATTATTGGTTTAGCCCTGACTAGGTTACTATTAATAAAACACTACTGTAAAAACTTTACTTTTGTTTTTAACCTTCTTAATGACTTTGTTTTCATTTTAAATTTTACAAATAATTATATTATAAATAATACTTCCATTCAACTGCATTATTGTAACCCAAGTCTTTAGAAATACTATTCATATGTCGAGAAGTACTATTCATAACCCCGGGATTCTCTAACATTATAGTGTAGAGGTTAAGAGTACAAATACTTAAAAAATAGGGAATGAGAAAGTTGAAAAATCAAATACTAGAGTTCTAGCTAAGGCAAATATTATTTGAGCTACAGATGGGAAAGAAACACAAGATATATTTGTTGGTATTTTTACTTTATTTGACATTTTAGTATTTGCTTTAATAAAGCCTAGATTTAATCATTCTTACATATGCATATGTTTATCTTATGATGGGTATAGTAAAAAAGAAGTTTTAGATCATGGCATATTAGTAACCAATCCATTACGGCATCATATGGTTGTTGACATTATGTATAGGAATTGTCCATTAGAGTTATAAGGTTATTATATTCCTTAGAATATAATAGCATTGCTTTTTAGGAATAGATTGGTTAAACAGACATGGGGTAGTTATGGATTATTGCCATAAGAGAATTTTATTAACTATAGGAGATAGTAATGAGATAAACATGGTTGGTAAAAGGTTAGATTTACTATTGTGAGAAAACTCCTTCAAAAGGATGTACAATATACTTGGGTTGTGTTTTTGAGCCAAAGACATAAACTTCAGAATATTCTAACTTTGTGTGAGTTTATTGATGTGTTTCTAAAAGAACTACATTAATTATCACTTGAGAGAGAAGTGGAATTTGGCATTGAAATTCTTCTAGGTATAACACCAATGTCAATAGCTATTTACAAAATAGCCCCCATAGAAATAAAGGAACTAAAAATTCAGTTACAGGAGTTGTTAGCAAAGGGATTTATTTACCTTAGCATATCCCTTTATGGTGTACAGTTTTTTTTGTTAAAAAGAAATATGAAACTTTTAGACTATGCATTAACTATGGGTAGTTAAACAACGCAATAGTGAAGAATAAATTTTTTTGAACATTATGAGTTCTTAGTCATGCCATTTGGGTTAAGAAATGCCCCAACTACATTTGTAGACCTAATCAATAGGATTTGTCACTTTTATTTAGGCCAATTTGTGGTTATCTTTATTAATGATATTCTAGTCTATTCCAAAAGTAAAGAATAACTTGATAAGCATTTAATGATAGTTATATAGATTTTAAGAAAGAAATAACTATATACCAAGTTAGGCAAATATGAATTTTGGTTGGATGAAATTTCTTTTCTTTATCATATAGTGTTTACAAAAAAAACTAAAGTTGATACAAAGAATGTAAAAACAATTATGTAGTGGAAAGAGCCACAAAATCCTACTGAGATTAAGAGTTTCCTAAGATTCTTAAGTTATTATAGATGTTTTGTGATAGGATATTCATTGATTACAACTTATCTAACAAAGCTACATTAGAAAAATGTCAAGTTTATTTTGTCAGATAAATGTAAAAAAAACTTTGAGAGATTGAAAAGGATATTGATGAAGCGACAATTTTGACAAACTAGTGGTTGGCAAGGATTTTATTATATATAGTGATGTATATTATAATAGCTTATGCTATGTACTCATGTAAAAGGGAAAAGTTATAGACTATACATCAAGAAAATTAAAGGCACATGAGAGAAACTACTGAAGCCATGATTTAGAACATGTAATGATTATTTTTGACTTAAAGATTTAGATGCATTATTTATATAGTGAAAGATGTTTTATTTATAGTGATCATAGAAGCTTAAAATGCCTACCAACTCAAAAGGAATTGAATTTCAGATAAAGAAGATGGATGGAATTGATTAAATATTATGAATGTATTATTGATTACCACAAAGGAAAAGCAAATGTACTTGCTAATGCACTTAGTTAAAAATTTAATTCGTGTAAGAAACTGAAGTTACTGAATTTCTTGCGAAGTACTAATGATATGTAAATTGGAATAACATATGATTATTTCTTCAAAAATGTTCTTTGTGGACAATGAATACACATCTATCTATAACAAGCAATGGAACTATAATAGCTTGATTGAGAATCCAAACTAATTTGCTACATCAAGTGGTATAGGCTTAGAAACATGCTGACAAGATGTTGCAGCTAATGAAACATGTGTAAGATAGAAGGAAAAGCTAGTGCATAGTAGCAGATGATTGATCCTTGTATTATAAGAATAGAATATGTGTACCTAATATCAAGGATTCGAGACAGAGCATTATGCATAAAGCCCATAAGAGTGCATATGCTCTGTATCTGACAATACCAAAATATATTAAAATTTGAAGTGTTATTATTAGTGCCTTGGAATGAAAAGAGATACCAAAGAGTTTGTAACTAAATGTCTCATATGTCAACAAGTAAAAGCTAAATATGAAGTGCTGTAAAAACTTCTACAAATAACTAAAATTCTATAGTATAAGTGGCACCATAATACTTTGAATTTTGTATCTGGGCTATGAATTACAAAGAAGAAATGTGACTTCATTTGGGTCATAGTAGACAAATTGATGAAATTTATATATTTTCTTCCAATAGGGAATGACTATACATTAGAAAAGGTTGTTTAAATTTATATTCAAGAGATAGTTAGGCTTTATGGTGTGCTAACATCTATCATTTTAGATTGAGATCCTAGGTTTATATAGAGATTTTAGAAGTAGTTGTAAGATTCTTTAGGTACCAAAATATGTTTTAGCACTAATTTTCATCCATAAATAGATGGCCAGTTGGAAAGAGTGATTCAAGTGTTGATTTTGATTGTTGTTAGATGTTCAATGTGTTAATGTGAAACTAATATTTATATGTATACATTAGGTGCTAAAAGAAAAGTTAAAAGGACATGTCATAGATTTTGAAGGAAGTTAGGATAAGTATCTATCCTTAATGGAATTTATATACAATAATAGCTATTGAGCTAGCATTCTAATGGCACCACATGAGGCTTTATATGGAGGGAAATGCATCACACCTTTATATGATATTGAGTTAAGTGAAAAGAAACTTATATGTTTGGAGTTAGTCAAAGAAACATAAGAAAAGGTAAAGATAATTAGAGAAAGGCTAAAAATTGCTTCTGATAGATAAAAGTCTTATATATATCTAAAAAGGAAGATATAGAGTATACTATTAGAGAGAAAGTGTTTTTTAAGGTTTGTCCACAAAAGAAATTTCTCAATTTTGGTAATAAAGGTAGACTTAGTATGAGATTCATTGGTCATTAAGAACTTATTGAGTGTGTAGCACCAATGGTGTACATGTTGGCCCTACCACTAAAATTATAAAGGATTTATAATGTATTTATTGTATCGATGCTTAGAAGGTATTGATTACATCAATCATTTGTCATATTCATAGAAATCATTGACATTTATCCTAATATAACTTATGAGGATGAACCAATTGCAATTTTAGCACAAGAAGTGAAATAAATTAGAAATATACAAATACCATTGGTAAAGGTTATTTAGATTTTCCATGGGATTGAATAAGCAACATATGAACTTAAAGAGGCCATGATGAAACAATATCATTAATTATTTTCTTCAAGTGCATTCTCTAATTTTGAGGACAAAATTTCTTAAGCAAGGGAGAATTATAATGGCCTGAATTTCAAATGGGATTGAATTAAATGTATAAAATTCTTTTTATAGAGTTAATTGCTAAATTTATTAAGTTGAAAAGAAAAAGGGAGATATGTCTAAGTTCATTTAAGTAAGGATTTGTTGAATTAATATTTGGATTATTAATGATGTATTTAAGTTTTCAATATCATAAGTTAAAGATATAAAAGACCAAAAGAGAATCTTTTTCATAAATATGTATATGTATATATGTATGTATGTATGCATGTATGTATGTATGTATGTATGTATGTATGTATATGTGTGTGTGTGTGTATATATATTCATTTGCATTATTGGAGGAGAAACTAGAATTTTTTTGTCTTTATATTCTCATAAGCTAATAGTTCCTCTTCCTTCTCATTGCTATTGTTCTTAAATTCCATCCATCTCTTCTCTACCTTTAATAGACACATAAAGTTGGATTCCTAAAGCTTAAGAGGAGTGATGAAGCAAAGTAGTTGAATTATGTAGACAAGTAAACTTGGTGAGCAGATTTTTAAGGATTGAAAATAGATGGATTAATCAAATAGTAATGAAGATGGAATCTAGTTTTTAGAGACAAAAATAGACAATTGTAAGGCTTAATGGTTAAGTGATAGTGTTTTAGCTTTCTCTTAATATTTTTGTTTGAGGTTGAATGTGCAGAAATTGAGGATTTCAGTTGAATTAGAGTGGATATTTTTGTACTTTTTAATTGCTTTTAGATGTAAAATACTAACTTTGATTAATTAGATGAGCCAAATTCTTACATGCATTAGCTCACACTTTAAATTAAATCATGAACTGTAACACCCCCTACCTATACCTGAAGGAACTAGACAAGGAATGCTACTTCCCACTGCTCACCCCTCATGAAATTGCTTTTGGGGCTCATTTGTATAACACCTATGTCATTAGTTAATTTATTTACCCAAGCAGGTATTTTCTTATATATTTTCATATAACCCTCTTATACTATCTATTTGTATATGATAAAAGCTTATTTCAAGTTGATAAAAAATATATTTTACACCAGTTGTTTAGTTTAGGAAAATTTAGGCAGCATAACGGCTATTTGGGTAACTAACCCCAAAATATATACTTGCAAAAACACACTTCTAATATTATACTCAATTTCTTATCATCTCCTGGACCCTTCTGGTCCTGCAATTCATATATCATCATACCACAGCACACAGTCATTAACACACAAGGCTTGGGGCCCATAGTAATTAGACTAGCTAAACATTTAGATCATACTAGGTATCCATTTACACATTAGTCTCATAATGTACATTTATTCAGTACTTGCCTAGCTAAATGCAACCCCACACATATATACACATGAGTGCAAAATAAAACAATCAAAAGTATAAAAATAGAATGATACCCTCAAATATTTTTCTGTTATGCTGCAAAATTGATAATGAGATTGGACAGCTACTATATCAACAACCTGCACATCAAAACTTCAATATGCTGAGTATATAACTCAGTGGTGGATTTAATGCAATAAAAGCATGTCATGCACAAAAACATGCAATATACACTTTTATGGATCATGATGTAATACATACAAAGGTAATTTCATAACATATTATTATTTTATTCATCTATCTTCTTATTTAATTTTTAGTGTCCCTTCATTATTAATTTCCCAAGCTTTTATTTTTTGAATAATATTTGCATGAAGTAACATCTATTTTTATTGTCATTAGTTATACTGCTCATTTTTCCATTTAGGGCTAACCTAGAAAGGCGACACTTTAACACATTAGATCATAGGGAACTCTAAGCTGTGCAGTGGCTTACATTTTGGACCTTTATGACAACACCTACTTACTGCAGTGGCCCTATCTCAGAACCATCATGGCTACACTTATATAGTGAAGTGGCCTATCTCAAGACCTTGGTAGCTACACATACCCTACATAGTGTAGTGGCCCTCATCCGAATTGTTGTAACTGCACCCATATAGTACAATGGTATATATTGACACCTCAGTGGCTGTACCCACCTAGTGCAGTGGTCCCATCCTAAAACCATTGTGGCTGCACCCATAAAGTGTAGTGGTCAACGTCTCGACCTCAACGGCTGCACCCACAAAGTGTAGTGGTCAACGTCTCGACCTCGACAACTGTACCCACCATCATAATCATTGCCCTAAAGACACAGTGTCTCTAGGAGCTACAAATCCCTAGTTGACCGATCAACCCATCCAATGGGTGTCTAACTAATGGGCTAACTATCTATTAATTATTTTAATTTATTTACTATTTAATTATTTTATTTATTTCCATATTATAAAGACATAATTATTAGTCAATTTCATCTACTCATTTTTACTAGATAGTTACTGTAACACCATTATCAGACCCCTAAAAACTCTCGATAATAGATGTACTTCTAGTCTGGACTCAATCTTATTTATCTATCACATATCAACATTAATGGGCCTCTGGCACCACATTTAGTTTCAATATAAAATTTAAGTCACAGATTGCACAAGTATTCATTCATTTAAGCCAACACTGTTCATACACATTTATAATTTAAATAGACTATAGAACCAAAGTAGCTCTTAAAGCATGCTAGACACATAACTTATAGCTATTACATGAGTGCCATTACTTAGAGTAAATCAATTAAAGATTTTTTCCCTTACTGATTCTGCTCCTACACCGCACTTGTCTCGAGGCTGTCCTGCCATTCCTGTCTACCTATACACCAAAACATTGGTACGCTGAGTATAAAACTCAGTGGTGAATTTAATTAATTAAAACTATGTCTCACCTGTTACACATAAGTAGTTTAATATGTCCATTTTATAGATTCATGGATATAAAAGTCAAATGAAAACAGAATTCCCTTTACTTATAATTATATACTACTTTAATTCTTTACCCATATTAACTAGATTCAGGTCATAGCACTAATTTAATAAAGTCATTCATATAGCTGGTTAACCCCTTAAGTTAAAGTTAATGGAGACATAAATTCTACTAACATTATGCCCACATTATATACCTTTCTTATACTGTATTTTCTAGACACTTATACGTATGTCTATGTATTAATTTTAGTTAATGATTTTCACTAGCTTACTCAAATTTCCTTTGATTATATTACAAACATCATACTCATTTAGCTAGTTAACCACTTAAAAGGAATAATATTTAAGCTTAAACTTAGGCCTCATTAGGTAGACTACACTTCACTATATAGGATCTATAGGGAATAATTGGTGCAGTGGTCCTTATTTTGGGCCTATATCACTGCACTAGCCTTAGTACCATAATGGAGCTCAGCCATAGCCTCTCTAGATACAAGTGTTGTGTGACATAATGGAGATCAACCCTTGGGCCTCCCTAGCCACAAATAATCATGTATAATTGGGTGACATGATGGAGATCAGTCCGTAGACATCTCCAGCCACCAAATTGTCTAAAAGTCTAAGTGA
>CANXYI010283715.1:0-12784 GCA_948208565.1 Hura crepitans | reverse complement strand
ATTGAAGAGGGTGGATCACATGAATTTTCATAAAGGCTCATAAGATGCCAAGGAGTAGATGGAGTTTTTATGGCAACTAAGGGCTAAAACTTTAGAGTAAGTTAACCCTTTTCAATTCTATTTTGAGGCTCTTGAAAGATTCTTTCCTCTCAAGTATAATCAGAACCTTATGGTAATTAAGTCTGTTGTGGTGATGATGTTTTATGTGAGGTGAATTGGTTAGGATAACAAATGATTATTTAAGTGACAAGGGAGGAGTAGCAAGGTGGTGACGTGAGGCATAAAAGGCTACTAGAAATACAGGTATGTGGATTTAAATCAATTAAAAGCATGCCTTCTTACTTAGCTAATGGAAAGATTATAACTTAAGGTGGCTAAAATTCTTGGTTGAAGTAAATATGCTTGAGTTGCTGCCATGGTGTATGTGTGTTTTCTATTTTCCTTGCATTTAATGAATTGATTGGTGATGAGGGGGTTGTTTCCATGTAGAATTCACTTGGAATCTAATAGCTAAGGGAGGTAGGAATTAAAAGGGATTAGTGGGACATTGTGTGTGAGTGTGTAAGGTGTAGCATGACATGATGGAGGGGAGGTCAGTAGTTCGAATTAGGGGAGCATGGCATGATGTGTAGGTTGAAAAGGATAGCGTGAAGAGGCTGGTAGAGAGGGGACTTGGGTGATGTTAAGGGGTTATAGGTGGTATGAGAGTTGTGATGGGTGTAAGGGAAAGTTCAAGTTGGTCAACAAGGTATTAAGGCAATATAAAGTGATTGAAGGGCTGATATAGAATGAAGTTTAAGGTTGTTAATTGTGTATCAATATAAAGTGACTTAGGGGCTGATGTAAGATGAATTTAAAGGAAGTCTTATTGTTGTTATTTGGGTGTATGGTGTAAGTGATGAGAGTTACATAATAAGTGTATATAGAGGCATAAAAGGGGCCTCACATATTAGGGAGTGAATTCAATGAAATTATGCATAATGCAAGTATAAATTACTTGAAGTTAAACCTTAAAGGGGTAGTGGTTCTAGTGTATAGCCCTTGAACAAATTATTGGTAGTTCTTTCTAGACTAGTGATCTCTAACATATGTGTGACAATTTAAAGAAGAGGCATAAGTTAGATACATAGACATGCAAGCTGAAAATAGTGCATGTGAATTTAAATAAGACACACCTAGAATAGGAAATTTAATTTAAATAAAATATATATAGAGTGGATTACCACTAGTGCATGAAAATAATGATAGAAAAAAGGGGTTTTAATTATTACCTTATGGAGTTAATAAAATAAATCTATTTATAGAAATAATGTAATTAAAATAATGGTAACTATCTTTTATTGGAATAATTAACTGATTTATGTGTGAAGGTAAATTAATAGGAACATAAAACTTAAAATGGTGAGCATTACTTATGAAGAAATAAATATATACCTATGTGATAAATACATGTTATAAAAAAAATGGTAAAGTGATAGTGAGAAAAACCTATGCTAAATTGAGTTGAAAAATAGTTGAAATGATAATGCTTAAAATTTTATGGCTATAGGCTTATAAGTGCAATGGAAAAATCAATGGCTATAGGCCTATGAACGCAATAAAAACTCATGAAATAACCTGTAGCTGTCCTATAAAAGGGTCAAATTGGATCTAGATTAAATATGATTTATAAATTACATGTATTATAACCTTAATTGATGGAATAGAATGGACTTAATTATGGTTATAGAACTGGGTTAAGTAAAGCTTACAAAACATACCTATAATTGTCCGGTCGAAACAAAATGGCCTTGTAACTATCCGAGTCAAAATGTGACTGTGGAAATAAATTCATAACTGACTATCAAAAGTTGTTAAATAGTATAAAATGATTATTAGTGAATAAATAAAAGTGACAAAAAGTCAGATGGCGTATTAGTTAGACACCCACTGGATGGGTTCATCGGTCAACTAGGGATAGAGTAGCTACTAGGGAGTTGATCCTTCTAGGGCCCATTGCCCTATGTTGTTTGTGGCTGGTGCAGCTGTTGAGATTGTATGATGTACCCTACATAGTTATTGATGTATTTATGGATATTGGGAGTGGTCTATAGATGGGTCCTTACTATCCACCTTTGTGTTATTGATTGCTATGATTCGCATATATTGGGAGTGGTTTACGGACGAGTCCTTGTTATTTGCTAGTCTAATATTAGGAGTGGCCTATGGATGGATCCCTACTATTGGGTGAGGTAGGTGCACTACTTAGGCCTTAAAAGTAGGCCACTACATAGGACACATTCCACTGTCCAGTGTATTAAAGCATAGACTACCTATTTGGGCCTAATCCTAAACTTAAATATTATTACTTTTGATTAATTAATTAGTTAAAGGAAAATGATGTCCCTAATTAAATTAAAGAAATATGTGAGGGAACTATAATAATTAATGGACTATGATTACTACACAGACATATATGTGAGTGTTGGGGAAATACATTATGAGAAGAGTATACAATATGCATAATTTTACTAGAGGTTGTGTTTTCATTAATCTTAATATAAGGGTTAAATAGCTATCTAAACCACTTGATAACATTAGTGCAGTGACTTGAAGGCAATTAAGTTGCTAAAAGATTATAATAATATATAATTAAATGCAAAAGAAGATAAATTTTTATTTGACCTTAATATGTAGGAACTTATAATATGTATACACTAAATATCATGTGTTTAATAGACATACTTTTAATTGATTAAATCCACTACTGAGTTTTATACTCAGCGTACCAATGTTTTGGTGTGCAAGTAAGCTAGAATAACAGGGATGCCTCAAGATAGGTGCAGTGTAGCAGTAGGGTCAGCAAGGGAGATGATTTCTATTTGATTTACTCTGTGTAATGGTACTCATGTAATAGTTGTAGGTTATGTGTCTAGCATGCTTAATAGCTGTTGTGGTTCTGTAAATTATTTAAATTATAAACTTATGCGAATAGCTTTGACATAAATGAAATAAATACTTATTTGACTTGTTACTTACATTTTATATTGAGACTGAATGTTGGGCCTTTAGCCCAAGTGGATGTTGGTATGTGAAGGATAAATAAGAAGGATGATAGGACTGGAAGTGCACCAACCATCAGGGTCTTTAGGGATCCGATAGGCGTGTTACAATAGCGACCACTATCACCTAACTAACTGACTCCAACATAGTCTCAAGCCAAGCCAGTTGACCCTACTGTCCATGTACAGCATGTCTCAGGTCACTAAAGGTCACATGCTCTAGTTGTGCCCCTCATGTGCTACAGTCGTAGGAGCATAGTTCTCTACTTCTTCTTCCTAGCTTCGAGTCATACTATGGCTCATATCCATGTTTATAGATAATAGGAATAAATTATGAGCCTCACATGTAACAGTATTAGGATGTAAATGCATTACAATGCTCTTGTGTAACCCATAGGTATAGAGGAAAGCCTAAACCAGAGCTCTGATACCATTAAGTGTAACACCCTCTACCTAGTCTGTACACTGAACTTGAGTAGGGAGTGCCACATAATAACAATATCTAATTCTACTACCCATAAAACCCGATTAATTAAAAAAAATTTATTTAAATAAATAATAAAATAATTTCTTGACTTATAGAGTTGTAAAAACATTGAAAAACCATTTGGCATGCATATCGAGGTAAACATTAGGGTCATCATGTCAAAAATCGGGCAGCATAATGATTTTACCAAGACACTTTCTTAAATTTTTACCTGCTTAAAAACACTTCTATAAAAGCATACAACACTTCTTTATCTCATATGGGTCCTCCAGATCCTTCAACTCATCACAAAACTCAATAAGCCTCAGCCTTAACTTAATCAACATTCTCACATGCAACAACACATTTTATCACACAATCATGTGAGAAAAATAAAGCTTTTGCAACGTTACAACTTAAGTTACAAAAATAACTCGAGTTATAAATTAGGCCTAATCCCTCCGAAATCACAAGAGCACGCTACTAATATTACATTTATATCATCACACTATTACAAAATGATTAAAAATACCAATATAGGGGCTATCTTTAAAAGTCTCTTGTGGTGCAGAAGCTTTGGGTCTAATATGCTGCTTTGTTATCTATGCATCGCAAATAGGCAATGCGCTAAGGTTTCGCTTAGTAGTGTAATCACTTTAACTAGATATAGCAATTTAAGCATTCTTTCATGCAATATACATCAAGTGAGATATGTTAAACCATATATGTGCACACATTAAGATAACAACATAATTCATGCAATATGGCGCATACTCGTCTTTAAAAACCTAAAGACCACATTATATCCATAATCACAGCTGCATTGTTATTAACATACTTAAATTCAATCGTTATGCATGAGGTATTCATTTATAGGTCATAAACATACATCATGCGTCAAATATATGGCAACGAGTATAACAAAAAGGTATTTTTAAGCCATTAACATATATATATGTAGCATTACTACATATTTGGGTTCCAAGACCTAAAGTATATTAACTTGTCCATATTATAAGTATAAAACTCGTCATACCACATATATAACATATAAATGGGTTTAACCTTACAATTATGCCAAAAATATCAAAGTCACACGTAATGCATCATTTAAAAATACACTTAATATTATTTTATGCTTAATCAAGTTATAATCACAATTAACCTTTTTATTACAATTATTTGTTTAATTTATGCCCATACTGAAGACACAACTATCCAACGCTAGAGAGTAGATAACGGGACACCTGAAGGTGCTAAATAGTGTACTCGAAGGCACTGATATCCATGGATACAAAATGCATCAACCCGAAGGTTTGCACATATGTAGTGCTAAATAGTGGCTTGAAAGCCTAGTGCCCGTCGACACAAAAATAAGCATCATAACCCGAAGGTATACATAATTATAGACATCTCATGTATACATGCATTCCAATGGCCATTTTGCATCTTAGTGAGGCCTAAACATCATGATAAGCAACATGTTTTGTATAAAACATGACATTGCCAAAAATAGGCTTACATAAGCTTAAAACATCGATTAGCCACATAGCTTAGGTGTAAAAATTAGAAAAAATACATCCGACATCATAATTATGCATTTTTATCATTATTGCATTATTAACATGGATAAAAGCATCAAATACATCATAGTTATACATAACTATCACATATTACATATATTGCCATTTTTCACACAATATCGGTATTTAGCGATAAACATGCATTTTATGGCTTTATCAAAGCAATAACCCCAAATAGGTTCGAAATGGAATTTGGCCATCATATACCATGCACACATATTATATAGGTCATAAGTGCACATTAGTAATGGTGTTTAAGCATAAAACATCATTTTTAAGTCATACACATACATAATTCAAGATTATGCCAATATGGCTTACATATGCGAATATCGACCTCCATATGCCCAAGCTAGAAAAACACACATACATATGTATATAAAACTCAATTTCATGTTTAAATGCTCAATATCACATCCGCATACTTTTAACCAATTATACACAGTCATACGATGTTAATATTACAAATTGACTTTATATGGTCCTATGATCACATAACACGTTCCTTAGCTAATATTACCATACGAATGCATTATTCATGCATAATCCATTTTAGACCATCACATTACATGCATTGATCATATATTTATGCCATGCATGCCCAAATATGCATTAAATTCTCATTATTTCATTAAATGCCCATTTATGTCAAAATGCACATAATAGATTCATAAGCATTTTAACCCAATTAAAGTTATTACACTTACCAAAATATATTGCACAAGATGTCTGAAGCTAATTTAAGCCTTCTCCTTTTCTTGGGAGGCTCGAGTTGATGCCTCACATATGAATTTAAAAGGATACAAACTTTAAAAAATAATATAAAATATTTTATATGTCAAAAAATATTCCAAGCATAGATATACCCTTTACGACACTTTAGGAACCCTTGAAAAATATCAAACTCAAAAAAAAGTACTCGGAAGTCGAGTGGTAACTATTCACCTCAAAATTCTTCTCAATTTTTCTCCCAAAATACCTTACCACTCTTGGTGGTTTTAGTGTCTATGGACTTTTCTCAGGACAAACTTCATTTCGAGTATAATTTTTTCGGATGGTTGTTGTTGTGGAGGAAGAATCACAAGAGAAAAAGCGAGAGGAGGAAGGGGACAACTTTTTGGAAAAGAGTGGATAGCAGGGATCAGCCCCGTGAGGCCTCCTAATATCCATAATCAAGCAAGTGGGTAGTAAGGAATAGTCCCATAGACCTCCTAATACTCGAGTGTGAAAAGCCAAAATATCAGGACCTCGGCGACTACACCCATTTACATAATCATACTGATAAGGCCTAGAAGGACCAATACCTCTAGCAGCTACAAATCCTTAGTTTACCGATCAACCTATCCAGTGGTTGTCTAACTCTTAGGCCATCTATCTATTAATTAGTTTAACTCAATTATAGATTGCTCATTTAATTTGTTTCTATGATATAGATACACAGTTATAGGTCATTTTTATCAGTTCAATTTTCACTGGATAACTATGGGTCACTTTTTATACCAGACAATTATAGGTCTATTTTATTGTACAGTTACAAGTCATTCTTTTCAAATGGTTTTGGGTCTTTTCTATGTCTATTTTAAGCCATTTTAACATGTGATTCTAGGCCACATGTGATCTCATTCCATTCAACCCAATATGTCAACAACATTGGCCTTACATTGCCATTAAAATCAAATACATCACATGTTCAAACTATATGCCACTTTTTAGGCATATTTAGGTCATTTTATACCATTTCCAATGACACCATTTCTTTACCATAATTTTCACCAAAATATTACCACATTTACACTTCCTTTATTTAGCATACATTGAACCATATTTATACATATGTTCACACACATTTCATGTCATGTTCATGCCATACCTCATATGAGCATTATGTTCTACCATGCACACACATCATACACCTACCATATATGCATGCCATGTGATGCCACCATGTCATACCTCTCGGCCAATGCATGATCATGGTCACATACAGATACATTCACACATTTCATCACACATCACATTTCTACCACCACACATATGTATACATACCTTACCATACATGCCATGCCATGCCATGATACATGAAGCATACCTCTCGGTCATATCATAATCATGCATACATGCATTTTTCTCATCATTTCCACATAGACACATCAATATTCATGCCACACATGGCATTTCCTACCATGCCTACCTTAATTATAGGCCATGTCATCATTCACATCCATAACACCATGCCTATACCTCTCGACCACTTAAGGATAATGCACATACATACACTTTTCTTACTAATTTCACATACAAATCATCCTTTTTTCATACAAGCAACATCATACAATGTTTATACCAACATTCCATACACATACATTATCAATTTAACATTTCCATACACCATTTCATGATAATTCACATTCACATGCCCAAATCAATCTTGAATCCTTTCTCACACTTTGGATGGCTTAATCCTTTCTTCACCATGGTTTTTCATTACACCTACATAACATCATTCATAACTTAGAAAATTCACCAAAAATCACATAAGGCTCTAATTTGAAATCTGAAAATATGGTAGTTCAAAGAATCGTTGGGACTATAAGTAAAATAAAAAGCAAAAAATCACCACTTACACCATAATTGAATTTTCAAGCCACCATATATATAACTTAAACTTGGGGCAATTTTTCCAACTTCTATAAATAGAGATGGAGAATAGGGACCTTAAGGAATATTTCCTACTTAATTTTGTTAATTTTTGGTGGAAGAATGGTGGTGGTTATGGCTAAAAAATAAAGGAGAAATAGTAGAGGAAATGGTTGGTTGGTGTCAATAGCTTAGAGAAGAAAATGGTAAAGATGAGTTGAAGAGGAAAGTGATTTGGCAATGTGGGTAGATGTCTGTATGGCATGGGATTTTATAATGGTGAGTAAGTGGCAACACATGGCACCTGAGCTTATCGAGAAACCTAGTTTTTAGCTATAACTTCAAGAAATTTTAAAAATTCATTTAGACCTCCAAAAATCATTATGTCTAAAAATCCTTGATTTGGCCTATTTAGGGCCTCATAAAATTTCACATCAAAATTTCATCGGCAAGTCAATTAACTAATTTCTCATAAAATTGGGAAATTTTAAAAAATTACCAAACAACCTTAGAAAATTAAAATTCGTTCACCAATGAACTCTATGGAATTTTTGACCTTCAGGGTATAGTATTTTCAAGTCTGTCTAAGCACATCCTAGGTCATTCTCGATCCACATCCATCTAAGGCTACGATTCACTAGCTTATAGCCCAAAATGAATTATTGATTCTGCTAAATTTTTAAATTCATTTATTTTACCCATTTTATGGCACTTTAAATTTTCATGACTAGTACACCTCTTTTTAGGCCCCACAAAGGTGTCCCAACTCCCTAGGAACACTATTTGAGTCCTGAAGGTACTATTCACAAAGCCTCGATTTACGATCATTACAATTCTTCCCCTTTTATATAATTTTGTCCTCGAAATTACATGGTGAAAATAAAGTGTGGTTAATATGCCTACATCTGTTCCTTGCTTTCCTAAGTAGCTTCTTTTGTATTGTGATGATTCCATAACACTTTGGCTAGTGGTATGGTTTTATTCCGCAATTGCTTCACTTTTCGAGCTAGAACTTGTAGTTATTCTTCCTCATAAGTTAAATCTGGTTATACTTGGATCTCTTATGCTTGTATTACATGCGATGGATTAGATCTATACTACCTAAGCATCGATACATGGAACACATCATGGATTTATTGTAACTTAAATTGTAAAGGTAGCCTATATGCCACTTGCCCCACACATTTTATAATCTCATAGGGACCAATGAATCTAGGACTAAGCTTTCCTTTCTTGCCAAACCTGAGTATCTTCATCCACGGTGATACTTTTAAGAAAATTGTCTTACCCACTTCATATTCTATATCCCTTATTTTCAAGTCAGCATAGGATTTCTATTGATCCATGGTAGCTTTCAATCTCTCTCTTATAATCTTGACTTTATCCTCTACATCCTTAATTAAGTCAGTTCCTATAATCTTGCTTTCACTTGTCTCACTTCAACAAAGAGGAGTTTTGCACCTTCTGTTATATAATGCCTCATAGGGTGCCATGCCTAAACTAGCTTGATGACTATTATTATATACAAATTTAGCCAAAGACAAGTACTGGTCCCAGCTTCCCTTGAACTCTATTACATAGCTACATAACTTCTCTTCCAGTACTTGTATTACCTATTCTAATTGCCCATCTATTTAAGGGTGAAAAGTTAAACTGTATGTTAGTTTAGTACCAAAAGCTTTATACAACTTTTGCCAAAACCTGAAAGTGACTCGAGCATCTCTATCTGAAATAATGGCTACTAGCACATCATGGAGTCTCACAATTTCATCAATATACAATCGTGCCAGCTTCTCCAAGGAGTAGTCTATCCTCACAAGAATAAAATATGATGCCTTGGTCAGCTTGTCTACAATCACCCATATAGCATCACGCTTGTTCCTAGTCCATGGTAATCACATCACAAAATTCATGGTAACCTTCACCCATTTCCATCATGGTATTGCCATTGGATGTAACAATCCAAAAGGAACTGATGCTCAGCCTTTACTTGTTGACATGTCAAACACTTAGCTATATATTCAACTATGTCACACTTTATTCCTGACCACCAATAGTGAGGTTTTAAATCCAGGTATATCTTTGTACTACCTAAATGTATGGAATAAAGAGCTTCATATGCCTCTCTCAAAATCTGTGTCCTCAAGTCATCTGTACGAGGTACACATAACCAGCCATGGTAATATAAACATCCATCCTCTCCTAGCTCAAACTCTATAGTCTCTCACTCTTTAACTTTATTCATTATTTGTACCAGTTGTCCATCCCGTGTCTATGCCTCTTTTATCAGCTACTTAAAATTAAGCTTGATCTATAATTTAGCTAAGATGGCATCTCTCTCTATTTACTTTATTCTAACATTCATCACTCTCATTGTCACCTTGAATTTTTAGCTCAATGCATCCATAACTACATTAGCCTTTCTTGGGTGATAGTTTATCAAGCAATTATAATCCTTGATCAACTCTAACCACTATTAGTACCTTAAGTTTAACTTCTTCTATGTGAGAAGATATTTCAAATTCTTATGATTAGTGTAGATGTAACACTTTTCACCGTACAAATAGTGCCTCCAAATTTTCAATGCAAAAACAATTGCAGCCAAGTCTAGATTATAAGTAGAATAATTCCTCTCAAGTGGCTTTAGCTATCTAGAAGCATATGCTACTACCTTACCCTTTTACATCAGAACACATCCTAGTCTATTGTGTGAAGCATCATTATATATGACAAAGTCCTTCCCCTATTTAGGTTGAACAAGGATAGGTGCTTCAGTTAGCATTGTCTTCAATCTATGAAAACTCTCTTGACATTTGTCATCCTATTCATATTTTACATTCTTCCTTATCAACCTGGTCAATGGTGCTACAATAATTGAGAAACCCTTTACAAATCTTCTATAGTAACTACCCAATCCTAGGAAACTCTATATCTTAGTCACATTCCTAGGAGTTTCCTAATCCAAGACAGCTTTAACCTTGTTAAGATCTACTCTGATGCCTTTTGCTAAACAATATGGCCTAGGAAAGCTACTTCATCTAGCCAAAATTCACATTTACTTAGTTTAACATATAGTTGCTCTCTCTCAAAGTTTGTAACACTACTCTGAGGTGTTATTCATGTTTCACTTTGGTCTTATAATACACTAGAATGTCATCAATAAACACCACCACAAATTGATCTAAATATGGTTGAAAAACACTATTCATTAAACCCATAAAGGCTGCTGGAGCATTAGTGAGTCCAAATGGCATCACTAAGAACTCATAATGCCTATATTTAGTTTTAAATGTAGTCTTAGGTATATTAGACTCTTTAATCTATAATTGATGATACCTTGATCTCAAGTCAATCTTAGAAAAAATACTAGCCCCTTGAAGCTGATTAAAAATATCATCAATCTTAGGCAAATGATATATATTTTTCATAGTCACTTTATTTAACTGCTTGTAATCAATACACAATCATAGTGACCCATCTTTCTTCTTTACAAAGAGCACAGGTGCTCCCTATAGTCAAATACTAGGTCTAATGAAGCCCTTGTTTAGTAATTCTTATAACTGCAACTTCAGCTCCTTTAATTCTATAGGTGTCATTCTGTATGGTGTAATAGATATAGGTGAAGTACTAGGATATACTTTAATTTCAAAATCAAGCTCTCACTATGGAGGTAGTCCTAATAAATCTTTAGGGAACACATAAAAAAATTTAGACATAAATAAGATATGATCAATGCTAGGTATGAAGTTGCTAGTGTCAATCATATGGGCTAGGTATACTTCATAACCCTTATGGATAAGTTATCTGGCTATAACAGTTGAATGATGTTATTCAGGGAATTTCTCTCACTCACCATTATCACTTCATATCCCTCTGCTATTCGAATGGGTAAGCCTCTTATTTTCATAGTCAACCATAGCTTGATGTTCAGATAACCAGTCCATACCAAAGATGATGTCAAATTCATAAAAAAAGTTCAATAAAGTTTGCAGGGAATAGCTATTTCTGGATCACTAGTAGATAGTGTCTATAAACTTTATTCATTGTCACACTTTATCTAATTAGATTGCTTACTTGAATGTCTATGCCTACAGACTCTGGTTCTAAACCCTTTCTTGTGTTTGTGTGGTGCAAATATAAGAATGAGTGGATCCAAGATATATTAAAGCCAAAACTAGTGCATCAAATAAATAAAAAGTACTAGTAATGACATCCAAAGCCTTTGCCTCCTTACGAGCTCTGATGGCTTATTGTCTAGCTAGAGCCCGTGTGTAATGACCTGAAAATATAACTCTCGTGAATAGTACTTCTTAAGATGAATAGTGCTTCCCGAGACCCAAGTCGCACTAAGCATATCGACGGGAAGTATTAATTACAAGAAAATTTTGGGCAAAGTTTGAACCCAATCCGAAGTTGTTTGGATGGTTAAAAATGCTAATTAAGATTTTACGGTAGTGTCCTATGAATAGTGCTGTAGGCAAAGCTAAACCATAAAATAAATTAAAAGTTGCTCAAAATAATTTGAAATTATCACAACCTAATACTCAAATATTCCAAATAGTTCAATAGCTTTGGAATCGAAATTTTCTGAGTTTAAAAACTATTTTTACCTAATTTTCGGGACAGAAAATAGATTAATTTTTTGGGTTTTTGTTGAAATTTAGGCACGAGATTTTAATAGGATTTAGGGCTCGAATTTATGGAATTTTAGGGATAGGAATAGAAGAAAACTGATTTTTCTATCGATTATAATAAATTTTTGAAGCAAAGAAAAATATTATTTTTTAAAACTATATAAAGGGCAATTATTTTCTCCTCCCTCACATACACACACATCACATCCTCTCTTACTGCACCATAAAATTCCACCCCACTCTCCCTCTCACTTTCCATTATTGATTTCTCTCTCCTCAAAGAGACCTACCATGCAAGCTTACACCTGAAAAGATGAGCATTCCAAGACAAGTCCATGGGAACCAAAATTGTCCGAAACGGTGAAGTATTTTAGGAGAAAAATATAAAAGAAACTCGAGATGAATAGTAACTTTCTCTCTCTT
>CANXYI010283634.1:0-13932 GCA_948208565.1 Hura crepitans | reverse complement strand
GCCACTGCATAGGATAGTCCCACTATCCATTGTTTTTAAGGGTAGTCTATCTATAGGCCGGTAAACATATAACGTGAACAATAATGAATGATAAACGATTTGGCTAAGTAAATAATAGGTTGAGTATAAATGGATGAATATGCTTAGAGTTTCAGGATGACTTTCTATGTGTAGAACATTACATATTGCCTATTGCATGAGACATGATATAATTGTTTTATTCCACCACTGAGTCTTGTACTTGGCATGTCAGTTTCGATACGCAGGTCATGAGCAGAGTATAGGTCAGCTTCAGACATCAACAACAGTGTAGTTGTCGTAGTTTTTTTTGTACATTACTATGCCTTTTGAATCATGTATATGTATAGTGAATTGCACTCATGTATGTAGGGTAGAGCGGGTAGTTTGGGTTGTGTGTATAAATGAAGTAAAATCAGCATGTATGTATAGTATTATATGTGAATGAATACCCTTTTGGCATGTTTGTGTGTTAAGGGGTCTACGACCCTGTGTGATGTGAATCTGATGAATTTTTGTGTTGCTGGCTATGTCTAAAGGACCAAAGGGTCCAAGGGAGGAATAAAGAGGGGATTTGAATTAAAAGTGTTTTTTCTTTGCAGGTTTAATTGGGTTACTAACCAGAGCAGTCGTTATGCTACCCAAATTTCTGTAAATATCTAGTATTGCATAAGGGAAAGTTTAACAGACCAAAATAGCACGTAATTAAGGAATAAATCATAGAAATGCATAAAATGAAGTATTTGGTCAACATTAGTTAACATTAGACTCTGATTCATAATCCTACTAGGTTCCTCTTATTTCTAGATGGGAATACTCTTCAGAAATGCTTTGAATACCTTTTCCATCATCACATTTCCCAACCAACAATCATTAAAAATAACCCTAAAATTTTGAGAGTCTAAGCATGGACTCTTGTAATACCCCCTGCCCATTCTCGAAAGAAATAGACAAAAGGTGCCACTTCCCATAAATCACCCATCCTTGGTTTTCCCTAGGAACCATTTGTTTAACACTTATGTCACTTTAAACAACTTTGACCTATCTTGGCTATCTAGTGTTTATAACTATTAAAACTTGCATTATTGCTTTTTTTTAGTCTGATAAAACTCCAGATTATTTTTATTATCCATTCTTATAGAAAATTAGGTAGCATAACATCTACCTAGGTGAAAAACCAAAAATTTTCATGTAAGAAAACCACTTCTATAACACTTTCAAACCATAACTCATCTCTTGGACCTTTTTGTTCCCCCAAAACATCAACAACATCCAACACACAGCAAACATAGGGTCTCAGACCCATAAACATCTAGATAAAAGCATATACATACATCCATAAAATTCAGGTATCTATAACCATTTAGTTCAACTATCTAAGTTTTATAATATACATGTACTAACTGACTTTATACCTACTATACATGAGTGACTGACTAGTAAAACTAAAAAAAGCATCAAAATATACCAAGGAGGACTATAAGTCAACTACTCTAGCATAATTGAAGCTAGATTGCTACCTGTTTAAAGCTTGCACATTGGAACACCGACACGCTGAGTATGCACTCAGTGGTGGAATAGATATAATAAAATATATCATACATGTAGCACACATATGAGGTTATGTACACACAAGCAAATATGTTCCAATCAAATTCATGCAAGTAACCAATCATAAATCATTTATCCTATTCAATTAATTTAACCCATGTAGTATTTCAATTACCAATTTCTAAATTTATATATCATTACTGTGATTAAACTTAATATAGTTTAGTCCCATAATAGATAGACAACACTTTAAAACATTGGATAGTGGCATCTATCCTATACAGTAGCCCATATTTTGGACCTCAGTAGCTACACCTACCTAGCCTGATAGCAGAGATCAGTCCATAGACCTCCCAATACCAAACTGGTAGATAGTAGGGATCAATCCGTAGACCTCCTAATACCTATAAGTGGGATAGCAGGGATCAGCCCCGTGGGACCTCCTAATACCCCAAATCATATCTCTAAAGCATCATAAGTGGATAGTAGGGATCAGCTCTGTGGGACCTCCTAATATCCACAAATAGTCAATGGGAAGCAAGGATCAGTCTAGGTGGACCTCCTAATACCCGAGTGTGTAGGGTTTAATCTTAGAACCTTAGCGACTGCACCTACCATCGTATCAGTTAATAATAGTGGCCCTAGAAGGATCAAACTACCTAGTAGTGACTAACTCCCTAGTTGACTAGTCAACCTATCCAGTGGGTGTCTAACTAATGTTCCAAGTCACTATTCCTTACTGAATTATATCATTTATAATTACTTGCTACTTTATTTCATGTCAATCACAATATTCAATACCGTTTAACATGACAGTTAACATAAGTTCACATTTTAAGTCATTCATCATAATGTTACTATTCATTTAGGTCATTTTACGAGTAAGTTACTATTCATTTGGTCATTTTCCAATATTGTGCCATAGCATTAGACATACCAACCTAAATTCCAACATTCTTGCATCATTTCTTTTCGTAACCTTTCATAATGCATATCTCATACTCATGCCACCAATGGCACATATATAGTCACCATATTACTAGTCATCTTTTATATATATATATTACATACACATTTAGGTCATTATTTGCCAAGTTTACATACCATACATCTTAATATTGTTATTCATTTTCCAAACATTATTTGTACATATCATTTGAATGCCAATGCCATTCCTAACATGTCATACACATAAACACACATGCCATGCCATTTTAGGTACACCATTCGACTATACCACATTCACACACATATACTTAGTTTCTTTTCCCAAAAATCATGTATACCATGTTACTTTTACACCATGAACATACTCATGTCATTAATTTACATCAATGTCATGCCTAACACCAAAATTTAGCATTTCCATACACATGAACATACACTTTTTCATGCCAAAACCCATGACACACATAAATTGAATCCATTCCACATACCTACGGTGTGAAAACACCATTTTCTCCACCACTTTGTTGCTTAGATGCTTACTCTCCTTAAATGTTCCTTTCTTGCCCTAAACATACACAATTTCACTTAGAAAAATTCCTCAAAAATTCTATATATCTCCAAATGAAAATCTAAAACCTTAAAATCTCTTAAAATACCATAAGCTACCTAAAATAAAAATAAAAATGGAATAAAAACACTTACAGCAAAATTTGTCACTATTTACCAAGGTTGAATATCTCTCTCTACAAGCAAAGTTCTCTAATTTTCTCACTGAAATAGACTCTATGGATTATGGAGGGCGTAATTCATATAACTTTTGTGATTTTTGGTAGTGGGAGGAGAGAGAAAAAGAAGAAAAAAAGGAGGAGAGAGAAGCCTACTATGACATCGGCCAAGAGAGAAAAATAAGGGAGAAGATGTTGGTCCCACACATGTGACCCCCTCACATGTGTGGGCCTTTATATAAAGGTAGGTGGATGGCTCAGATTGCAACACTTGGCGATCCAATGGCCTGTTTTCTTTAGATTTCCTTTTAAATTTCAAAAATTCATAGAAATTTGTTTAGACCTCCAAAAATACTCATTTTAGTTTTAAAAATCCTCGATTAGCGTCATAAAGGTGCACATAAAATTTTAAGTTAAAATTCCACTATTGACTTTTGGGCACTATTCACCTACTAAAATAAGATATTCAAAAAAAATACCAAACGACCTCAGAAAATATAAATTCCTTCTCCATCAAGTTCATTGGAATTTTTGAGGTTCAAGGTATGGTATTTTCATATCCGTTCGCACATATCCCAAGGCTATCCTAGCATAACCTCATTTTATATCCCTATTCACTAATTCTTGACTTGAAATAATTTATTAGTTCTGCTACTTTTAAATTCTTTCATTTTGTACATTTTCTGGCCTATTAAAGTCTTATGACCAATACACCCCTTTTTAGCCGTATAAAGGTGCCCTAGCTTGCAGGGAACACGATTCATAATAAGGAGGTACTATTCATAGAACTTAGACTTACGGGCATTACACTTCTTCCCCTCTTAAGAAATTTCATCCTCAAAATTACCTGATGTGAAAAGATGTGGGTATTATGTCTTCATCTACTCTTCACTCTCCCACGTGGCTTCTGTCGTGTTGTGGTGCCTCTATAACACCTTAATTAAGGGAATTGACTAGTTCCTCAGTTGCTTTACTTATTTAGCCAAAATTTGTAGTGGTTCATTTTCATATGTCAAGTTAGGCTGAACTTGTATCTCTTTTATAGCTATCACATGGGAAGGATTCAATCTATATGGTCTCAGCATTGATACATGGAAAACGTCATGAATCTAATATAACTTAGGTGGTAATACCAATTATATGCTAAGGGTCCTATTTATTTTGTGATCTCCTAGGGCCCAATGAATCTGGGACTGAGTTCCCTTTTCTTACCAAATCTAAGCATCTTTTTCCATGGCAACACCTTTAAAAACACTTGATCATCGACTTCATACTCGATGTCTTGCCATTTCAGATTAGTATATGACTTCTATTGATCCAAAGTGGCTTTCAACCTATTCCTTATTATTTTGACTTTCTCCTTTGCGTCTCTGATCAAATTAGTTCTGACAATCTTGCTTTCCCCCACTTCACTTTAACAAAGAGGAGTTTTACACCTTCTACCATATAACACTTCATAAAGTGCCATTCCTAAGTTGGCCTGGTGGCTATTGTTGTATGCAAACTCAGCCAATGATAGGTATTAATCCCAGTTGCCTCTAAACTTTATTGCACAGCTATGCAACATATCTTTCAACACTTGTAACACCCATTCTGACTATCCATCTGTTTGAGGATGAAATGTTGTGTTGTATATTAATCAAGTACCCAATGCCTCTTGTAACTTCTTCCAAAGTCTGGAAGTGAATCTTAGTCTCGATCTAATATGATAGCTACTAGTACTCCATGTAATCGCACAATCTCATCAATGTATAGTCAAGCCATCTTCTCTAAGGAATAATCTATCCTTATTGGTATGAAGTGAGCTATCTTTCTCAATCTATCCACTATCACCCATATAGCATCACATTTGCTTTTAGTTAATGGCAAACCTATTACAAAGTCCATGGTGATCTTCTCCTATTTCCATTCAGAGATTGCTATCGAGTGTAACAATCTAGAAGGAACCTAGTGTTCCGCTTTCACCTATTGACAAGTCAAACATCTGGTCACATATTTAGCTATCTCTTACTTCATTCCTAGCCACCAATAATGGAGTTTCAAATCAAGGTACATCTTTATGCTTCCTAAGTGCATGGAATATGGGGCATCATGTGCTTTTTTCAAGATATGCATTCTCAATCCATCCACTTTTGGCACATAAAGCTCGTTCTGATAGTACAAGCTTCCATCATCACCTAACTCAAATCTTGTCATCTCCCTCTTTTTAACTTTACTTATAGTCTGTAACATTTGTTCATCTCTCAACTAGGCCTCCTTTATCTACTACTTAAAATCAAGTTTAATCTGTATTTTAGCAAGAATTGTATCTTTTGCTATGTACTCTACTCTAGCATGCATAAGCTTTAGGGTGGCAATAAGCTTTATGCTCAAGGCATTTACAACCATGTTTGCCTTTCCTAAATGGCAGTCGACCAAGTAATCATAATCTTTGATTAACTCCATCCATCGCCATCATCTGAGATTCAACTCCTTTTGTGTAGGCAAGTACTTCAGACTTTTATGATTAGAGTAGATGTAGCATCTTTCTCCATATAAGTAATGTCTCTACACCTTCAATGCAAACACAATAGCAACTAATCCCAAATTATGTGTGAGATAGTTCTTCTCATAAGGCTTTATTTGCTTAGAGGCATATACAATCACCTTGCCTTCCTGCATCAATGCACAACCAAGTCCATTGTGTGAGTCATCACTGTATATCCTTTGTTCTAACTAAGTAAGGATAGGAGCCTCAATTAACATCTTTTTTAATATATCAAAACTAGTTAGATACTTACCATCCCACTCAAACTTCACATCCTTTCTTATCAACTGTGTCAATGGAGTTATAATAATTGAAAAGCCTTTCACAAACCTCTGATAATATCCTGCCAATCTTAGGAAACTCCAAATCTTAATCACATTCCTAAGAGGATTCCACTCTAATATAGCTTTAACCTTACTCGGGTCCACTTTGATACCTTTAGCTAAGGTAATGTGACCTAGAAAAGTAACTTCTTCTGACCAAAACTCACACTTGCTCAGTTTAGCATACAACTGGCTCTCCCTCAAAGTCTACAACATTATTTTGAGGTACTGTTCATATTCCTCTCAAGTTCTAGAGTACACCAAGATGTCATCTATAAACACCATGACAAATTGATCTAGGTAAGGCTTAAATATCTAGTTCATCAGATCTATGAAGGATGTTGGGGCATTAGTGAGCCTAAATAGCATACTAGAAACTCATAATGCTTGTATCGAGTTTTGAAGGAAGTCTTAGGGATGTCACTCTCCTTGATCCCCAATTAGTGATATCCTGACCTCAAATCTATCTTAGAAAAGATACTAGCACCCCGTAATTGATTAAGGAGATCATCAATCTTAGGTAATGGATATTTATTCTTGATTATCACTTTATTCAGTTGCCTATAATTGATGTATAACTAGAGTGACCCATCTTTCTTCTTCATAAATAGTACAGGTGCTCCCTACGGTGAAACACTAGGTCTGATAAAGCCTTTATCCAATAATTCCTATAACTGCACCTTTAACTCTTTTAACTCTACTAATGCCATCTAGTATGGTGTAATTGATACGGGATTCATGCCAGGATATACTTCAATCTTGAAGTCTAACTCCTAATATGGAGGTAACCTTGGTAACACATCTAGGAACATATTAGGGAATTCAGACATAACTGGTATCTAATCTAGACTAAGGGTCATGGCACTAGTATCTACCATAGAAGCTAAGAATGCTTCACATCCCTTCTAAATAAGTTGCCTGGTTGTAATAGCTAAAATGATGTTGGATAGGGAGTCTCTTTTACTCATAATTGTCACTTCTTGCTCATCTGTGGTCTACGGACTCAACCTTTTTCTCTCACAGTCAATCACTACTTTATGCTCTAACAGCCAGTCTATACCTAGTATGACATCAAACTTTTGAAAGGGAAGTTCTATCAAATCTGCTAGAAAGGTCTACTCGTGGATAATCAGAAGATAATGTCTATAAACTGTGGTCATCGTCACACTCTACCCAGTCGGGTTACTCACTTGGATATCTAAGCCTATAAACTTTGGCTCTAGTCCATTATCTCGTGCTTGTGTGATGAAAATCTAGGAGTGCATTAATCTAGGATTAATTAAAGCTAATACTAGTGCATCAAATAAAGATAAAGCAATAGCAATGACGTTAGGCGCTTTAGCTTCCTCTCGAGCATGGATAGCATACTACCATGCCAAAGCTCTCATCTCAGACCTCATCCGCTGGTTGGTACTCAGTTACTCCTATCTTTATTATCTCAGTGCTTTACTAGGTGCTACTATAGTTGATGCCTAGGTATATGCCACCTCTAATTATCTCTAAGGACAATCCCTCTAGAAGTGATCTTTGGCTCCAAACACAAAGCACTCTCCTTTTTTGTACTACCAGCATTGACCCTAGTGTCTCCTCTAGTAACTCCCACATGTTAGGGGTACATTTCTGGTTGTGGACACCAAAGTACTCGAGGCCTATTGTGAGGGTCAAAGCCTAGGAGGAAAAGCTTGAATAGACTTCTGGGATAGAGCCTGCCTTTGAGCCTATTGTCTCGACTATCTCTAGGACTATTGACTAAGCTGAAAGTCCCTTTGTCTCTTGTCCCCTTTTGGGGCTGAACTGATCTGACCCATAGTGAAGGGTCTCTTTCTTTAGAATAGCTCCCTCTTCTCTTTCAACATGTCCTTTGTGTCAAATGTTGCAGCTACTAGCCCAAAAAAGTCCCTGATCTTCATGGTAGCAATCTATATCCTCAGCTCCACATTAAGGCCCTTTTCGAACCTCTTGCATTTCTCCTCATCAATAGGTATGAACTTCACCATGTACCTGCTTAAACGAGCGAAGTCCTTCTCATACTCTGATACCAACCTCTGCCCCTATCTTAAATCAAAGAACTCTTACCTCCTTTTATCCTTATAGAACTCTGGAATGTACCTCTTTCGAAACTCCTTCATAAAGAACTCGTATGTAATCTCTGCTACTACCTTTCTCTTCTTAATTGTATCCTATTAGTGGAAGGCTTCCTCTTGTAGAAGAGAAGTAGAGCACTTTAAGTACTCCTCTTTTATACACTTCAGCTGCTCTAAGATCCTCATAGTCCACTCTAACCAATACTCTACTCTCATGGCATCATCCTCCCTCGCACCTAAAAAGTCCACTGCTCCCATCTTCTTCACCCTCTCTCGGTAAGTCTTTTGCAACTCTAGGGGAGTTGGTAAAGGTGGTATGGGAGCTAGAGCTTATGGTAGTGGTGATGGAGGTGCAGTAGTATGTCTCAACAACTCTACAATCTACTGCAGCAAGGCTAAAAAGGCCTGAGCTTAAAGCTATGGCTAAGGTGGTGGCTGATGAGTAGCATCACTTAGCTCTGGATTGGCTGCACTCACCTCTAGGCCATGGATAGTGGTAGGAGCATGACTAGCCACCTCTTCCCCTTACTCTAGCGAGGTTTGTTCACTCTTCATATATCACTGTACAGGAAAATCTCAACTTCATGCAGTGTAGCTTTAACCTAAAAACAAAATCTTAGACTCATGCACTCATGTATAGTATGCCTAGGAATGCCTAAACCCACTCATATACCACTAAATGTAACACCCCTTGCCCATTCCCAAAGGAAACAAACAAAAGGTGCCACTTCCTATAAGTCACCCATCCTTGATTTTCCCTAGCGACCATTCATTTAATACTTATGTCACTTTGACCAACTTTGACCTATCTTGCCTATCTAATGTTTATTATTGTTTAACCTTGCATTTATAGCTTTTTTTAGTTTGATAAAACTCCATATTATGTCTGTTATACATCCTTATAGAAAATTGGGTAACATAATAGCTACTCGAGTGAAAAACCAAAATTTTCCTAGAAGAAAAGCACTTCTATAACACTTTCAAACCATAACTCATCCCCTGGACCCTTTTGGTCCCCCAAAACATCAACAACATCCAACACATAGCAAACACGAGGTCTCAGACCCAGAAACATCCAGACAATAGCATATACATACATCTATAAAAGTCAGGTATCCAAAGCCATTTAGTTTAACTATCTGAGTTTTATAATATACATGCAATAATAAACTTTATACCTACTATAAATAATTGACTGACTAACAAAACTACAAAAGCATCAAAATATACCAAGGAGGACTCTGGGTCAGCTACTTTAGCACCACTAAAGTTGGACTACTACCTATCTATAGCCTGTGCATCGAAACACTGACATGTTAAGTATGCACTTAATGGTGGAATAGATATAATAAAGTATGTCATACATGTAGGCACACATATAAGGTCATGCACACATATGCAAATACATTCCAATTAAATTCATGTAAGTAACTAATCATAAATTATCTATCCAATTCAATTAATTTAACTCATGCAGTAGTTCAATTACCAATTTCCAAATTTATATATCATTAATGTGATTAAGTTTAATGTAGTTTAAGCCTATAACAGATAGATGATACTTTAAGACATTAGATAATGGGATCTATCCTATGCAGTGGCCCACATTTTAGACCTCAATAGCTACACCTACCTAGCTCGATAGTAGGGATTAGTCCGTAGACCTCCCAATACCAAACTGGCAGATAGCAAGGATCAATCTATAGACCCCTTATGCCTACAAGTGGGATAGTAGGGATTAACCCTGTGGGACCTCCTAATACCCCAAATCACATCTCCAAAGCAACATATGTGGATAGTAGGGATTAGCCCCGTAGGACCTCCCGATATCTATAGATAGTTAATAGGCAGCAGGGATAAGTCCAGATAGACCTCCTAACACTTGAGTGTGCAGGGTTCAATCTTAAAACCTCGGCGGCTACACCCGCTATCACATCAATCAACAAAGTGGCCCTAGAAGGATCAAACTACCTAGTAGCTACTAACTCTTTAGTTGACCAATCAACCTATCCAGTGGGTGTCTAACTGATAGGCTAAGTCACTATTCGTTACTGAATTATATCATCTATAATTACTCTCTACTTTATTTCATGTCAATCATAACATTCAATACCATTTAACATGTCAATTCACACAAGTTCACAATTTAAGTCATTCGTCGCAATGTTACTATTTATTTAGGTCATTTTACGAGTAAGTTACTATTCATTCGATCATTTTCTAGTATTTTGCCTTTCATAGCATTAAACTTATCAACCTAGATTCCATCATTCTTGCATCATTTCTTTTAATAACCTTTCATAAAGTATATCTCATACTCATGCCACTAATGGCACAAATATAGTCACCATATTACTAGTCAACTTTTATAAATATATTACATACTCAATTAGGTCATTATTTGCCAAGATTACATACCACACATCTTAATATTGTTATTCATTTTCCAAACATTATTTGTACACATCATTTGAATGCCAATGCCATGCCTAACATGTCATACACATAAACACACATGCCATGGCACTTTAGGTATACCATTTGGCCATACCATATACATACACATACACCTAGTTTCCTTTACCCAAAATTATGCATACCATGTTACTTTTACACCATTAACATATGCATGTCATTAATTTATATCAATGTCATGACTAGCACCAAAATTTAGCATTTCCATACACATGAACATACACCTTTTCATGCCAAAACCCATGACACATATAATTGAATCCATTCTATATACCTAGGGTGTGAAACACCCTTTTCTCCCCCACTTTAGTGCCTAAATGCTTACTCTCCTTTAATGTTCCTTTCTTACCCTAAACGTACACAATTTCACTTAGAAAAATTCCTCAAAAATTCTATATAACTCTAAAGGAAATGTAAAACCATAAAATCTCTTAAAATACCTTATGCTACCTAAAACAAAAATAAAAATGGAATAAAAACACTTACACTAAATTGGTCACTATTCACCATGGTTGAATATCTCTCTCTACAAGCTAAATTCTCTAATTTTCTCACTTGAATTAAACTCTATGGACTATGGAGGGCCTAATTCATATAACTTTTATGATTTTTGGTTATGAGAGGAGAGAGAAAGAGAAGAAAAAAAGGGAGGAGAGAGAAGCATACTATGGCATCAACTAAGAGAGAAAAATGAGGGAGAAGATGTTAGTTCCATAGATGTGACCCCCTTGCATATGTGGGTCCTTATATAGGGGTAGGTGGATGGCTCAGATCATGACACGTGGTGATCCAACGACCCGTTTTCTCTCAGTTTCCTTTTAAACTTAAAAAATTCATAGAAATTTTTCTAGACCTCTAAAAATACTCATTTTAGTTTCAAAAATCCTTGATTAGTGTCATTATGGTCTAGTAAAATTTCCAGTTAAAATTCCACTATTAACTTTTAGGCATTATTCACCTGTTATAATAAGATATTAAGAAAAGGTACCAAACGATCTCATAAAATTAAAATTCCTTCTCCATCATGTTCATTGGAATTTTGAGGTTCAGGGTATGGTATTTTTGGGTCTATCCAAGCATATCCCGGGGCTGTCTTGGCACAACCTCATTTTATCTGCCCATTCACTAGTTCTTAACCTAAAATGATTTATTGGTTATGCTAAATTTTTAAATTCTTTCATTTTGTCCATTTTTTGGCATGTCAAAGTTTTATGACCAATATGCCCCTTTTTAGCCTTATGAAGGTGCTTTGACTTGTAGGGAACACAATTCATGCCAAGGAGGTACTATTCATAGAACTTAGACTTACGGGTGTTACAAATTCAAAGTAGGAATCACTCTATTAGACCTTAGCCTATAGTGAAAAATAATTGTTCTTTCTAAAACCATACCTTTACATTGTTGCTAAAAGCTCATTTAGAATGTAAGATTTAAGGCCTCTATTTGTATTCATCTCCATTCATTCATGTTGCTTCAATAAACTAATGATTTTTCATGATTAATCATACGTGAGGCGATTTTATGTAATGCCCACATCAATAGAGTAGGCTATTATTTTGACTTTATTTTCATTGTATGTAATTACCTATTAAGATGATGTAACAATTTTATAATTGACACTCTAATCACATGGACTTATCTTAATGTATGATAAGGTCCGTATGGACTTAATATATTGATATGTGTAAGATCTAACATTTATGCAGACTATTGTTTGATAACAATTTTCTATTTACTTTATATACTATGTTTCAATGTATTATGCTTACAATGTTGACAAACTTGTATATTGTTATCATATTATATGATTATTATGTTCTTTAATATGCATATTATTGATATTCTAGAATAAATGTATGGTCTGTATGGACTCCTTTCCATGAGGATCATAGTTCGCACGGATATATATGTCTTATGTGTGCTTATTCTATTTTGTGGTCCACACAAACTCCTTTTCTCGAGGAGTGTAATGTGACACCCACTATTGGATTCCTGAAGAAACCTAATAAGCAGTGCACTTCATGCCAAGTCACCCATCTTAAAATTTCCCCGATGTTCATTGGTTTAACTCTTACTTATACTGCACTAGACAACTCTATCTAATTCTTAATTCATTCATGCTAGATCCTATAATCCATTTAAGTTCATACTATCATGTTTTAGCCATCACAGAGGGAATCTAACACCATATGGTATTATTTAAAAATTTGATAGCACAACAGTCGCCTTGGTCACTAGCCTAAAACTCATGTTTACCTATAAACACTTCAATATTATAAATCACATCTCCTAAACCCTTCTGGTCCCTTAAATCTCATCCTATCAACATCAACTAAGACATAATAGTCACAGGCCTCAAGCCATAATAAAAACATACAGAGCCTCAGGCTCACAAGCATGCATACAAATCAAATGTAAATGAGAAAACCATTACAAGGATTATTACAGAATAACTTGTTTATGCAGATGCTACCTTATGTCCTCTATATACATCACACCCATATTCCCCACCTAAGTATATAGAGTGTAAAACTATACATCTATACATAACTAGTCTTCTTTAGATGACCTCTTAACTTCGCTGCGTGCTTTAGGAGGCAACGTCCCTATTTTGGGTACTTACGCATTAAAATAGGTACGTTGAGTGTAAAAATAATCAGTGGTGAATTCAACCATTTAAAAACATATCCAAAGGTTAATTCATAGGTTATACTTCAATCTGATCTTAAACTAATATCCCAGTTCAGTTAAAGAAACTAGCATGCATAATTACTATTTTACCCCTAGGGTATTTCTACTTGTAATTATCTAATTAATTTATCACAAGCCATATAATTTATGCCTTTAGTCATTATAAGTCATTTTATGCATGTACTACACCATTTTAAACACTTATTCATTATCAGTGCAAAATTACTAAAATGCCCCTTGTATTTAGTTTCCTAGTCATATCTGAATCTATTAATCTTATTTAATTACTTTAATTAGCCCAACTCAGGAGATATCCCTAATAGACACTAGATCTAGAGGAAAAAATAAATTGGTGTAGTAGTCCTTATTCTACACTTATGCCATTACATCGACATGCGTGCCATGATAGAGATTAGCCTATAGCCTCTCTAGAAACAATTAAATAAATATATGTGTGACATAATAGAGATCAGCCTATAGGCCTCCCTAACCACAAATAAACCTCATCAGAAATGTGACATGATAGAGATCAGCCCGTAGGCCTCCCTAGCCACAAATAAACCTCAATATCTAGGTGACATAATGGAGAT
>CANXYI010283462.1:0-11140 GCA_948208565.1 Hura crepitans | reverse complement strand
TTTATATATGTATGAGATTGAAAAGAATGAGTATGAATGCACCTACTTAGTGGCCAAAAATGGTATTAATAATGCTTTTGGATTTTTAGGTGAATTTTAGGATGTAAATAAAAAGGAATATGGATAAAATGTTATTGACATAATATTTTTGAATGAAATGAAATAAATAAGCATATTGGAATTGTGAATGTGAAATGAAGGGTGTAAAAATCCTTATGTGGCCAAAAAAAAAAAAGCATGTAAGCTTACTAAGTGCATATTTACTTCATATGAAGTAAATGTGTTAAATGCAAGTATTAGTATTGTGAAGTTTTGGCATGTGTGTGTGGTATGTGAGAAATGTATACCATGGGTGTGTGAGATGTGTGGGCCAAAAGGTTTGAGGTTCCAAGGCATGTTTTGTTTGTGTGTGAAATACCTAAAAATGTAATGTTACATAATTCTAATTGAGGATATACATTTGGGCCGAAAATGCTATATGATGGTAAATGGAAATTGAGTGTGATAAATATGTGTATTTGCTCATTTAAGAGCTAAAGTTGGCTGAATGAGTTGTGGCCTATGTCAAGCTATTTTAGTTATGAGAAATGACTTATAATTAATCTAATGAATGAGTTATAAGTGGAAGAAACAATAATGTGTGCTTGTTTAGTAAAATAAAGACATAATATGCATTTAAATGCTATATGATGATCTTATGTGTATATATGTGAATGATTTTTTAATGTGAGGTCTATGTCATGTTTTATTATAGTAGTATGACTTTAAAAATTATAAAAGACATTTAAATGGCACACATAGACTATATAGGCAAAATATACTATATTAAGAAGGAAAATTATAATAATGGTAATTAATAGGCCATTCGATTAAAACAACCTAGTTGGATATGTTAACCGATCAACTAGGGTTATTAGTAGCTGCTGGGGTACATTTATGCCTCTTTTTATATTAGCCGATGAGCTTAAGCTATATGTTGAGCCTTCAGGCCACTATATAGGTGCAGTCGTCAGAAGGGTCAACAAAACCACTACATATTATTTTTATGCGGGTGTAATTGCCAGATGGTTCAATAGGGGCACTACATAATACTTGTTTTATTCTTTCATGATTTATGCTAACCTATGGGCCCATAATATGTTATGTGACCTTCGAGTCCTTTATTGGTGCAGTAGCCATTAAGGTTCATAATGAGGGCCACTGTACACCATGATACCCCGTTATCCATAGGATCTTCTTTTCTTTGATATGGACTACTTAATTACTGGAAAAGAAACCTGTTAAATAAGAAAAATCTGTATTGTAAAAATCTTAGAAACATCATGAATTATATCATTAGTTGTTTATTTTATGTATGTTCACACACCTTAGCACTTATTTTACACATGCACACATTAAATGTTATGCTAATATGATATTCATTATGATGAATGTGTATCAATAAATGTTTAAAAATGTATGAATGAAAATGTTATAGTATATCATTGCGATTACACCACTAAGCTTTTATTGAGTGCATTGTGTTTTCTTTACAATGCGTAGGTTCAAGAAGAATAAGTTAAGCTTAAGTCTTAGTGTGATAAGATTAACAAGCAAAGACTTGTATTTTGGTAAACTTTTTGATGTATATGTAATTATAAATCATGTGATGTACAAGTAGATGCACTTATATGTTGTAACAAAGGGGAAATGGGCTTATAATGTGTAATCTTATATTTTTTAAGATTTCAATGTTTTGTAACCCTATTAAAGTTATTTTTTAAATGTTTGACTTATATGATGTCTCTTCTTGAGGTTAACATTCATACTGTGTGTTGATGTTTGATTTAGAGTTATTAGAAGACCACAGGAGTGTTGATTTGTGAATGAATGAATATAGAAGTGTTTAATTTCATTACAGGTCATAGTAAAAATTGGGATAGTGCCCCAATACAGCTGTTATATTATTGAATTTTTGGCATGAGGATTCCCAAATCAATTTCATAACTGTATTTTGAAAAGTTGTTGTAAATTCACATTTTCATAAATTAAGCATTTTGATAACAATAAAGGTTAACACATTTTAAATAAGTTAAGATAAAAGAGTTTGAATTTTAAGCTTGTGTGCACGCTCCTTATTTGGGTCTAGTAACTAGATCTAGTAGAGAGCATCACAAGGTCTAAATCTCGAAGGGATGCTAGGTTAGGAATTAAATGGAATGAGGTTGTAGTGGTAAAAGGCCTATGTTGCAGGCCATAATTTATAGTAGTTGCTAAAATTTGACATCTATAGTAGTTGTTACAATTTTTCATTTATAGTAAAAGGTTACATTAAATAAAAGTTTGAGCACGAGTTAATGGCAATGACTAAGTTTGATTAATTTAGGCATTTTTTAGATAATAGGAAAAGATGAATTTGTGCAATAAGTGGCATCCATTTATGCTGCAAGGAATAGCCACTCTCATTAAGAAGTGGTAAATTTTCTTCTAATTTTTAATCATTTTGATTTTATGGCTAGAAGGATCGGTATTAGTGCTATTGTTGGGTGAAGCAAGTGTGATATTAACTAGAATGGTTATGAACTAAGGCTTTAGAGCAATAAAAATGTGCACTTTGAAGTGTTACCATGGGTTTCATACTCTATAAGAAATAAGCTTGCTATTACAAGTTTAGAGAATTGCATATAGGGAAGTCTCTATGAGGATTAAGTCAGTTGTTATTATCATCTTTAGGCTAAGGACAAGAGTGTACAAGGGCTATGACTAATAATAGTATTATAAAACTAAGTTGTTCGAGAACTTTATATTGATTTTGACACTAAATGAAATGCTAGATGTAGTAATAGTAAAGTAAGGAAAAGAGTGAGTGAGCATTCCAACCCTTCCCTAAATTGGTGAAGTAAATACCACAACAACAATAGACTTTATTAGATACGAAAAGTAATATAAACACACACACACATACATGTGTCTAACTAGTTGCACTACCAAGCCTTAAGTTTTATATCCACCCTAAGATGTTAGTTAATTATGTTACATGCTAGTTAATTTTGTTAAATAATTATGTGTACACATATAATCCAAAGTCTTCAGTTGTTAAATAAAATTGAATTCTCATGGACTAAGAAGTGTTAAGGTCATTTTCAATTCTTGAATAAGCATTCCTAAGGATGAATGTGGTACTTATGTATGAAAAATCTGGTATACAACTTTGGAACCCTGCCTAGTAACTAAAGGCTTTAAGGTTCTACATAAATTACATTTCATGGCAGTTAAGGGCCAGCTTAGTTCAAATATAAGTTTATATAAATGAATCTCACCAATTTCACATGATACTAGTTTAATATTTAAAATACCTTCCTAAGTTTGGCCAATATGTAAGTATTTCCAATCCCTTATATTAAGGCTATGGTTTTAACAACCAACTTATGTCATTCTATATGATTATTTCCTTTGTATAGTAACATGACAAAGATTAAAATGAGCAAAACATACATGCACTTATAATAATATGTTGAAACATATCTCATATGATATAGTTATGCATATGTACTTATACTAGTTTCATTCTAAAGATATTCTCCTTAGTTCAATAAAAAGGTATGTAATCTCTTATCTCTTATTCTCACTGAACAAGTTAATATTACAGAGCCATGTGATTAAAGACAATTAAAGTAAATAGTATTTCCTACATCAGTTATGTCTTATATTTTCTTACAATGTTTAAGGTAATATACTAGTTATGTTTATGCATTTAATTCATATACATAAGTTACATGTTGTATTAGCCAAATAGAGTTAATGCATCTTGACATTGAACACTAGCTAGTAATACATTAGTCATTTATGATTTAATAATATGAATACTTTAATTTAGTTAAAGCTATGCTTCATACAAGTTGATTACTAGCTGATAATGCATTAGCAAAACCATATCAGTGTTAAAGAATAAGACATAGGAAGTATATCCAAAATTCATTAAAAAAATGAGACTAAAACTTATGAGATTAAGGAAACTTTATCAGATACAAGTTATTTATGCTATGGCATAATTAATGTAGCAAGTTTTAAAGATAGTACTATGACGAAACATAATTAATCAGGTAAAAACATCTCAATAACATAATAGGATAAAAGCATGATAAATGTTCTAATAAAGCTAAGAACTTAAGTGATTAAAAACCAATAACAACCTTATAGCATCTTATAGAATCTAGGTTAGGATAGCTTTGGCATGCTAGAGAGAGATTTATATAGTTATATGATTGATGTGAGCTTGGCATCAATGCCATATGAGCTATTATGTGATTAATAGTGGCCAAAGCCATAGATTTTATTACAAGTTTATATAACAGAGTATGGAAAGGGAATGAGGTCAGCCCATGCTTGTCATATATTTTAGACTTATAGCTTATGTACCCATTGACCCTACTTTATGGTCGATTTGGGAGTGCATTACCAAAGGCTTGGTAAACTGTACAAATGATAAAATCAAGAAACATTAACATTACATAAAAATGCAATAAGATTATAAATCATGATATGATATGCAATATGCTATGTTATGAAAGTTACATTTACTCACATGCGATTCATCCAATGAAGACTTATTATAACACCCATTACCCGATCCTTAATGAAACTCGATAGGAGACACTACTTCTCGAAGGTCACCCATCTTGAATTTACCCTAACTACCATTCATATAACTTCTACTAACCCAATGACCCGATTTAAGGTTGTGAGTTATTTTACTATTGTTCCCTTAATTCCTTTTAGTTAGGACTATGATCCACTATTATAGCAATTTTATTTTACCTATTTACAATTTACAAGAATTTCAGTAGCATAACGGCTACCCAGGTGAAAAATCATAATTTTAAAACTGCTTAAAACACTTATATATCAATCAACACATCATCCATATTTTAGACACATCTGGTCCTCTAATTTTCCATCCATAACACACACAAATCAAATAGCACATAGGGCCCTAGACCCATATCATTCAAAAGCACACAGTCACACACATACACACACCCATACTTCTTTTACATCTCTAGTTGATTAATTATAGACCATTTTATAGTAAGACTTATATCTAACAATACTTCAATTCTAGGCCCTGAACCCTATATACATGAGTGCATTATTTACATACATCTAAAAATATATAGAAATTATACCCTTCCAATGTTTATCAGCTACACTGCAATTATCGAGGCTGAGTAACTCCTTAAAATCTCTTACCTACACATTATGGCACCAATACACTGAGTATAAACTCAATAGTGAATTTAATGTAATATATGTGTTAAGCATACGACCATGCAGTAAGCACACATCATATAACTCATGTGGTCATATAGGTTTATTAAATGGTAATGTAGTTATCCATTACATAGTCTTGTAATATATATGGTGCATGATATGTTCAAATGACTTACTTTACTTCCTTATTCTTAATTATACTTATTAGGTCGAGAAATTATGATTTTTATATTATGTATATTTATTTCATCTAATCCAATTTAGGCCCATACCAGAAAGACTACACTTAAAACACTGGATAGTGACATTTAAGTTGTGTAGTGGCCCACATTTTATACCTCGGTAGCTACACCTACCCAACTCCACCTGATAGCAGGGATCAATTTATAAGAACCTCCCAAATTATGGTGGTAAGGATCAGCCCCGTGGGACCTCCTAATTCCACTATAATATGGGTAAGGAGAGATCAACCCATATGGACCTCCAAATACTTAGGTGTGCAAGGCTCTCTATTAGAACTTCGGTAGCAATAGTCGTCATCACATATATATAGGCAATGGCCTAAAAGGGCTAAAACCTTTAGTAGCTGCTAATTCCTTAGTTGACCAATCAACCCATCTAATAGGTGTCTAACTGAAATGGGCCAACTCAAATTAGCATCTTATTTTTCTAGTTATTAGTCACTCATCATAAGTTATAACCTTTGTTCATCATTGTGACAAATACATACACAGTTCCACTATCATATGACTAGCAACTGCAATACCCTTTTAGTCATTATGTCATTATTCATTTGGTCATTTTTATGACCTTATAATCTTAAGCCATTTTTCTCATATACAATTATAGTTGCATTAAATGTACTTACACACCTAATGTGCTATTACTATTACAAACATTCTTATTTAGTATTTCACTTATTTGCATTACATCACAACATCCTCTTCTAATCATATGACCATGTTTTCCAAGTGCCATTAGATTTCATCTTCACACCTATATTTTCATCTTATAACCATAACATAATTCAAGGTTATATCATGCATAATTGTCCCCCCCATTCCTTTCCTTTTATATTTCACATTACAAACATGTTTTACACTTACTTTTTAGCCTAAATGCATAATTTATTCCCATTAATCACACTTTCACACTACCATTCCCTTCATACACACCATTTGGCCATGCTTTATACACACATATACACATGCATTTCTCATTTCTTTATCACACACATAGGCTTCTCATAATCATGATAACATGAGTATACAAGTATTATACATTAACATACACATATACACACACAATGGCACTTCCATACACACTTTCACACATAAAATCAAACACTCACATAATCACACACACACATATTACATTAAATCCACATACCTAAGGTGTCAAAACACCCAAATTCACCACTTCAATGCCTCTCTTGCCTTTTTTTTCCTAAAGCTTTCCTTCTTTTCCTATAAAATACACCAAATTAGGGTTTGAAAATTCCTAAACAAATCTTACATAACTCTAAATTAAAAACTACTTGTATGGTTAATCTTAGCATGCTTAGGACTATTTGAAACAAAAATAAAAATTAGAATAAAATCACTTACAGAAGAATTTGACATAATTAACCAAGTGTTTATATCTCAAATTCTAACCCCTATTTTTTAATTTTGTCAGTGGGGAGGCTTTAGAAGGTTATGGAGGCAAAGAAACGCAAAATTTTTGATAGGTTTAGGGTTAATTTGAGAGAGAAAAGGGAAGAAAAATAGAGAGAGGAGAGAGAGAGCGAGAGAGTTTGTGAGAGCATCAACCTAAAGAGGAAGAAGGAGGTAGGGAGGTGTTTTAGCACATGTGACACCACATATGTGTAAACCCCTTTTATAATAAACACTTGGATGGCTCGGATCACATCACATATTGATTCAATGGTCCGTTTTAACCTGATTTTGTTTTAAACTTCAAAATTCAAAATAATTTTTCAAGCCCTCCAAAATCATGTTCTCATTGCCAAAAATTATTGATAGTGCCTATTAAGGGCCTCGTAAAATCTCAAGTCCAAACTCCAAAGGAAACTAGGCTTACTATTTACTCGCGTAATTAAGAAATTCGAAATAAATGTCAAACAACCTCAAAAAAAATTAAAATTCCTTCACTACTAGACTCATTAGAATTTTTTACCTTTAAGGTATAATATTTTTTATGTCCATTTAGGCATATCTCAAACCATTCTCAGCACAAATGTCAACTAAAGTACTATTCACTAGTTCTTATCCTAAAATGATTTATTGGTTCTATTAAAAGTTTTAATTATTTCGTTTTCCTCATTTTCTAGCTAGTCAAAGTTTTATGAGTAGTACTCCCTCTTTCAACCATCATAAGGTGCCTTGGCAGCCTAGGAGAACCCATTCATTCCTTGAAGGTACTGTTCATGAAATTGAGATTCATAGACATTACACTTATAGCTGATGAGTAATAGTAACAAGAATATAAACATGATGCTAACATATGGAACATATATGATAAAACTAGTAATGTACATTATCATGCATGAATAGAAGCTAGTATGCATACAACCAGTAAAGACATGGTAAGATACAAGCTTGATTAAAATGGCTATGCATCTATGAAAGTAATAACACTGATAAGTTGAACTAAGAGCACTCATAATAAAATATATGTCTCAGACTAATCAATAAGAAGTATTTATTTACCTAAGTGTATTTTAAGTCTTAGATTTCTTAAATACTCATGTCAAACATGGCTAGGGTGTTATAAGTAAGATATTATTTAAGCACAACATGAAAATTCTTGACACTTGGGAAATTCACATAATTGGTTTCCTTACATGCGGGTTATGGGAGAACACTAAAGAGGACACCTAGCTTACACTGTCTTGCTAAAATCTCGAGGTATCTTATTACAATGAGAAGCATCTAATGTAGTTAGGAGGGTATAATGTATATATATGTTTATGTGTGTGTCGAAGCAACATAATTTATTGTCTTGTAATTATATATCAGTACATAACATATACATAGTAGAAAATACCTCATATCTATAAGTGTAAGCACAACATAAAAACTAGTAAGATCCATTAAGCATGACTATTTCACCCCTCACTTAATGGTGCGACTAAAAAGAAGGACATGCATGTGTCCTTCGAATAGAGGTTTTTGAAACTACATGTGTAATATATAGTGGAGTTGCTTGCATCTTATAGGCTAAACCACCTAAACCATATTGATTAGTTGTGTTCTTTAGTCATCATAAGGATAAAGGGGCCTTATGACTTGATAACATGTTATTCTATTATACGTTTAGTGTGGAGGTAATAAGCTGATAGCGATTGTTGCATGATATAGAAGTGTTTCTCTATAGGTTAAAATTTTTGGGAACGCCTTTAGATAGTTGTTATGCTGCTAAAATTTCAACTTATGTTCTAGTATAGTAAAGTTACATCTCTTTATTCTAGACCTAATGTGGGATCGAGTAAGGGGGTGCTACACTTAAAGTTGAGAAGAAAAAATTTTCTGATATAGAAGTAAAGCATACATCTAATCTAAAGGCTAATGAGAAGAGGTAATAAACTATCTTGAGGGAGTCATGATTTCCATACAATTTTTCATCCAATTAAAGCTTCAAAAGAAATATCCAAATATCAACTTCTTATGGGTTAAAGATTTGAAGCTTCTAAATAAAGAGGAAGGTTGCCATCCTTATCTGGCTAAGCCCTCTAAGGAAATTATCACTTAAGATAAAGAAGAATGAATTGTAGCCCTTTTATATTTTAGCAACTCTATGGTTTTTCTTATCTTTATATTGTAAATGGGTCTATTTAGTATTTATTTTTTTGTCTTTCTTTTCCACTTCGGTATGTCTTATACTTCAATGAATATCCATTTAAACTATTTTGTGCTTTTATGTTTATTTTCTAATTATATCTTGCACTTTCTTTCTTCTTATCATCATACCTATTTTTTTAGTAATCCATTTTCTAACTAAAGCATTATTATCCTTTCTACCTTTCTTTCCTTTTAGGTTTTTATCCTTTTTTATCCATATTTCTCTCTTTTATTTATAAACTCATTCTCTTTCTTTATCAAGTTTCTTGCATTTGATTTACACCAATAAGTCTTTTTTGGGTTAACATCCCATTCAACAACTAATAACACTTTTTATTCTCTCTTTTTCCTCTTCTTTTATTTTTTTATTATTTTTAAATTTTATTATTCAAGGAATATCTATAACTCCTATTATGCCAAGTTATTTTGGTGTGAACTTATAGAATTTGATTTGTTATGTTGTATTCTTACTTTAGTAATTTAATATACAAATCATACGAGGATTTGTACTTAAAGAATTATAACACTTTATCAAATAAGGATTTGTACTTAAAGAATTATAACACTTTATCAAATGATCTTTGGCAACTTCACCTATTAGTAATATGCCTTAGAGCATTTATGCAATAGGGATAATTTTATACATGCATTTAATTTATCAATGAATAAGGCATTTGTCAGTTATTAGAAAGTGTTTATGATGACTCATTTATTTGAAAAAAAATTCTTAAACTACATAAGTCTATGGCATAAATAACACAATGTAGAGGAAATCATAAAGAGTGTATGGCATGCTATTCTTATTGCATGCAAATGTGTCTATACTTAAACAATCTATAGTCATTGTATTAACAAGAAGGGATATTATTAATATGGATAGATTAGTGTTGGTTCCCATAGACTCATGCGCAGTGGAAATTAAACATCCACAAAACCCCAACAAAGGTTGGAATACAAAAAAAAATTAAAAAACAAAAATTGAAGAAATCACTGAATAAGAATTTACCATAAATTCTCTATGCAATTCCAATTTATAGCTTTCACCTCATCGGGTTGTCACAAACCATATTGATCCTCTTGGGAACACCTTCAATGTATCCACACCAATGGCAAAATGAATGAGAACTCTTAAAGAGGTGCATAAGTGAATTTTATTTCTAGGTGCTAGTAAGAAATAAAATTCAAGAAGAAATAAGAAGCAGAAAGTTCAAAAAAAGGTGAATTTATAGCAACAATAGATAATTATTCTCTCTATTGTGGCTCTGTTCTTGTGAACGACTTCATAAGGGTTTTTATACCCTTTTCATTAACCCCTTGGTCAGATTTTCTAGCCATTAAACTCTTAAAAGCCTAAACAAAAAATGGGCTTTTAATTAATTAATTAAAAGGCCCAATTCCAACCTAGTTACTTAAAACATTTAATTAACACCTAATTAATATTTTAAGCTTTTCTCCTAGACACTAAGCCCAGTAAGCCTTCTCATTTTATTTTTTCTTATTTAATGATATCCCATATCATTAAATACTTTGTAGTTTTACCTCATTAATTTTCTCCTATCTATGTGTGATCCTATGTGCTTCTGAAGCACATTGGCAGTATAATAGTGAATTGGAATCTTAGTAGAACTAGGATTTTGTAATTTAATCTAATTAAATTAATATTGAATCCCATTAATAAATTCACTATTATAAAAGTAATAGAGGCTTCTAGCCCAGCATAAAGACTACTTAAGTGTCAGAAAGTCAAGTGGTTTTACTTAACCCTTCTACATACAATTACCATGCAATTTGTCTTTTCACTGTATCATATCTCGTTTAGGTTTGATTATGAACTTGTGTCAATACAATGATTAAACAAGTATGTCTAATTAAGCCCTAAACACACTGGTTATAATATTTATTCCTTTATTCCAAAAAGTCTCCTATGAATCTCATTTGTACTTGTATTTCACTTTGGCCAAAGAATTTCATAATAGAGGCATATTAGACAAGTGAGATAAACTCCTCATTATAATCTAAGATGGTGACTACTTTATTCATCACTTAAC
>CANXYI010283437.1:0-10608 GCA_948208565.1 Hura crepitans | reverse complement strand
TTGAAGGTATTTGAGTAATCAATAAAGGATTCACCACCCCGGATTATAATGGGGAGTTTATCTCACAAGTCTAATATATCTTTATTCAGGAAATCTCTCATCAGAGTAAAAAGCAAGTATGAATGAGATTCATAAGGGCATTTTGGGAATAAAGATGTAAATATTAGAATTGACATGTTTAAGTCTTAATTAGACATATGTAATTAAGCATTAAGTTGACACAAGTCCATACTTAAACCTAAATGAGATAAAGTATGGTGAAAAGAGTAATTACATGGTAACTATATATAGAAGGGTTAAGTCAAATCACTTGACTTTCTAACACTTAGGTAGTATTGATGTGTGGCTAGACACCTCTCAAGACTTGTACATAAGTGAATTATTAATTGGGAATAAATTATAGGTTCAATGAGATTGAACCATAAGAGTCCCAGTTAGATTAGAACTCTAATTCATTGTGCATTGCCAACGTGTTTTATAAACCCATAGAGTCAGATGGAGAATTGAAATGATTATCAAAGTGTTTGATATTTCAATGATATATCATTGAAAGGAGAAGAAATAAAGAAGAAAAAGAGACATTGGGCTTGGAGCCTAGTTGACCAATTTGACCTTTTTAAGTGTTAAAAAGGACTTGGGCCTTGAATTCCCAATTAAAAGTATATTTTTAGTTTGATAATAAGTGGAAATTTTAAGAGTTAAAAAAGATCATATATCAAGCTTGTGTTTGCTTTAAATTGAGGCTAAGAAGAGTGTTAGAATAGGCCTCAAAGTTCTATGTGCATAAACCCTCTTAATGGGCCATGCGCAATGGATAAAAAGATGACTAATTTGTAAGACCCCTTAAATGAGATTTAAGTCAGATTTTAAAGGTTAAAATCTAACATAAAGAGGGTTATTTCAATATAAATAGCCTTGATAAATCAGCCATTACAAGGCAGCCACCAAACACATAGAAAATTCATATAATCTTCTTATAAATTTTTGAATTCTCTTCTTCTTCTTCTTCTTCTTCATCTTCTTCTTCTTCTTCCTTCTAAATATCTTACTACCACCTAGATATTCAGTTATTCTTCACTTTAATTCTTTTATGGATACCTTAAAGGTATTTTCAATAAGGATTACAGTGATTTCCAATAATCTTGGAGGTGAGCTGAAGATAAAGAATCACTAAGTAATTAATAATGGTAAAAATTCCTATACTACTTAATTTTTCTATTGCCTATTATTTTGATTTATTCAAATCCATATTATCTTTACTTGATTTTACATAAAATCTTTTAATTTTTCATTGTGGTTGACTCATGTAAAACCAATAAAAACTCGACCCATGAATCTAGTTTGCTTTTAACTATGCCACTCAGCTAGGATAGTTGCATATCATCTCTGCACCTTTGTCAAAAATGGTAAAGCAGGAAGCAAGTCTCACCCCCAACAAATCACTCCCTAGTGAGCACCTTTTTAAAAGCTGAAAAAAAAGGGAAGAAATATAGTATTTGTCTTCTTTTACTATCTTTACTTAGATTTTCTTTTCTAAGCATAAACAATTTTACTTTCTGCATGAACAATTTTTAAGATTGTGACTATGTTTATTAACTATGCATTTTTTAATTAAGTAGGATTTTACTATGATATGATGTTCATAATTGAGGATACGTATATTTATTATCCCTATGCATAGATAAGAGCTTTTGTCTAACAAGATTTGCTCTATAAAAAAATTAGTTTAAGGTTTTGTCATTATTAAAAAGAAGGAGATTATTGGCTCAATGGCTACAACTCAAAGTTTTGATGATAACAAAATCTAATTAAATTTTTCTAAAGAACTATTTACACTTAGTTTTTATTTTGTAGATATGCCCTAACTAAAAGAGAAAAAGAAAGGTAGAACAGAAGCTCAACAAATGATCGATGATGTATCTCAATATTAGATCACTTATGTAAAAGCTAGATGAGGAACCACACAATTACATCATGCATTAGATTGTAATCTGACTTGCCTAAACTATCAACTATGTTAGGTCACCTGAGCATAGAACAGACTCTATTCTATAGTTGTATTTGGACATGATCTATTTGGTAACAAATCAAATAATAGATGATTTTCACAAATAGACAAAAATAATGGCTAGTTTTGAAAACTATGTTAACATAACAGGTTTTTTAAAAGGTATAACAGTAAGAAATGTTTTTGCAAGTATAAATACCTGTGCAGTTAAAAAGGCTAGAGAAGTTGGAAGTTATTATCTTCTCTGAAGAGAAAGTCATAATATGTTCTATAAGCTAATCTTCCCAAATCTTTCACTTTATCTGCTCACATCTTCCTCATCTGAGTTTATAGCTTTTCTATAGTAGTATGTTGAGAGTTTTAAGATATAAAAGAATTTTCATAAATCATGTATCTAAAGTTTGGGATTAACTCTAGGAAGTTTTCGTGTATCTTTTATCTTGAAAAAGTTTATGGGTTCATTTAGAACAAAAATTTGTAAAGGCTTTTAACCATTGCCTTTGTGAAAATGAGTTAAATGGAATAGTGAAATACTTAAGTAAGTTTACTTGAGGAAGTGAATGTAGACTTGAGATAGCTGAACCACTATAAAATTGTTGTGTTTTTCTATTCTACTTAATTCTTAATCTATGTTATTTCTTTGATACTATTTATATTCCAAACAACTTCATTCATTTATAAAAATATCTTCAAAAAAGTTTTTGCTTTTCCAAATATTTTCTAATAAAAATTCCTTTCCTTGAATTTGAAAATGGTTACATTGAAAAGATTACTTATATATATAGTTTTTAGTCCCACGCAGATTAGCTGTTCAAATATTTTATTTTTAATATAAAAAGAAAGCCATAATTTTTAATACTCAATTCAACCCCCCTTGAATATTTGGGACCTACATCAATCACTTTAATAATTCATGAGCACTACTGACTTCTTATCCACCACTTGAGGAATAAATCATATTTTTCATAGTTCTTTAAAGTTACTAGAGTATCTTTGTTCCCTTTGCTTTTAATTTTTCTTTATATTTATTGTAGCATTGAGGATAATGCAAATTTTAAAGTTAGAGGTAAGGTACCCATTTGTGTACCTATTTTTATTTTACAATTTTTTTAGTTAGTATTCCATTTTTGTGCTGGCTTTTTCTTTTGTCTCCAAACTTGACTTTAGCTTGTCTTTAGTTAGCTTTTGAATTTGAATAAACTTGAGCTTAGATTTGAAAATAAAACTTGGTTTAAGCCAGTGTATAGTTAGGTATCTATTTAAGTTTATTGATAATACCATTGAAAATTGCATCATACTTTTTATTCTTTAGAATTCTTGAGCACAGTGGGCTTGTTTTTAAAACTGATAAAAACTAGTTATTAGTAAAAGATTCAAAAATCTTGAAAAATCACTAGAACCTTTCTGATTATCCTTTGAAGCAAAATTTTTCAAGCATAATAAAATAAGGAAAATGATTAAGGTAGTTGTTTGGCCTGTTATTAATTGTCCTTTCCATTATACCTACCTTTTTTTTGCATTATCCTTTGTTACCCCTTTGAGCCTGTAATAAGTATGTTAAATGCATACTTAGATTTTTTTTCTTATTAAACACATTAGCATTTTTTTTCTTATTAAACACATTAGCCTTAACTATATAATCTAAATGTTTTTGGCTGCCCTTAAAAGAGAGTCAGCCATTCAATTAGAGATATATATGCATTTATGATTTAGACTGCAACTGGAATTTATTTTTCAAGTATCATACTTTGAATGTATAGCAATTTCTTTGGCCTATAAATTGTTATGAAAAATGTTACGATGGTTGAGAAGATTCTCATAGCAACACTTTTGTTGGGATTTTCCATTGTGAAGAATTTTGCTAATTTAATCAAGTTTATTGCTTCTAGTTAATAAAAAAAAGGGAAAAGGAAAAAAATGAAAAAGAAAGAAAAAATTATGATAAAAAAGAGAAAATATTTTGAAAGAAAAGAAAGAATCAAGTAATCAAAGGAGAGAAAGGTCTTCTATTCTCCCTAGGTTTTTCTCTTTTGTTTTGTAAATACTTTCTAAAAGAGTGTGTGAAGATATTTTTGGGAAATTGAGAAGTTGTCACTAAAGAAGTTATATGATTAGTTTTAGATTGTGGCAAGGAAAGAATTATTGGTATTTATTCTTAAAATGTATATTTTCATTGTCTGGTTAAAATCTCTTCTTGTTTAGACCCAACCCTTTCTTTGTAGTCAATACCCTAACCTAAAAGTACAACCCTCAAAATATCTATTGATTCCTAATTTTGTTACGTTTTTCCATTAGTAAAGAAAGGTATGTAAGAAGAGGCCTTTGGTGATTTTATTTTGAGCTTTATAAGTAATTTATAGAATTCATCTTAATTCTTAAAGTTGTAACTTATGTTTTGGTCTAAAATGCATTGAAAATCATTTTGACCTTGCAGAAAAACACTTTAAATGTTTTGAGCATGGGGTAATCTTTTGGTGAGATTTGAATATATTTATAACTATGCCCTAGTTTATCTTAGCCAAAGGTCATTGAGGTGATCTAGATTTTATGTTTGAGTTGTTCAAAAGTATGGTTTATTCTTTTTTACTCGAGGATGAGTAAAAGCTAAGTTTGTGGTAGATGATAATTGTGGTTTTTATAGTGTTTTTGTGGTGATATTTGTATGATTCTTACTTAGTTTTAGTTGTTTTCCTTATTTTTTTGGTTAATTTTGTGTCTTTTTTTTTGGATTTCTATTGATTTTAGTTATTTTTCATGATTTAAAGGTATTTTGATGATGAGTGGAGCATTAAAGACTTAGAGAAAAGGGAGAAAATTAGAGCTAAAGAAATGTAGGACAAAATGCTTCATGGCTACAAGGAAACTTGGTCATGAGAGTGAGGCAATATGGAATTTAGAGGATATTTTAACAGCATGCCTTATGGCCATGAAGGAGTTTGGTCATGGCCATGACCCCTGATGTTCTTTGTTATGAACTTAAAATGGGAATTATTTTCTTCTCCTATTTTAAATGTTTCAAGACTCTTATTCACTATAAAACTTTTTTTAGTTTAAACATAAGTTTGGGTTATTTTAAGGGAGATTAATATCAAATTACTCTCTTTTATCTTTGAAAACTTGATTTTGCAATTGAGAAAGAAGATTTGGGATCTCTTGAAAACTAAGGAGTTCAAATTTTCTTTCTTTTTTATTTCTTAAGTTGTAATCATGAGTTTCTCTATTCTTACTTGCTTATATTTAATTTCTTCGGAGTAATTCATTTTTGTTAGGGAAAACATGAAATCCTAAATGTTATTAAGGATGTTTTGATTTAATACACGAATTTTCAGTTATAGTTTCATTCAATAATCTTGTGCTTAATGCTTGGATGAATGTTTGGTTAATTTCAATTTAACAGCTTTCATAATCTTGAGATTATTATTTGACTAATTTTATTTAAGTAGTACCGATTAATTACTTGAATGATTTTGGAGATTATAATTCATTTTTTTGGGATAGAGAAATTATTTAAAATTCAATTCTTAAGTTCTGGTAGGGTTAAAAATTAAATTGAATATCGGTTCCTAGTAAGGTAATTGGCTTTTACTTTAATTTTAGCATGAATCTTTTAACTTATAAATGAAAATCTATATTGGTTTGCTTTCCTTAACACAATTTGTGACATCCTTTACTTGATCCGATCATAGGACCCAAATAAAGAGCGACACACAAATCGATATACAATCTTTTCTTATGAAAAATCATTATAAATTAAAACCTTATTGTTTGATTTAAAAACATACTTTGCATGTGCAGGTTATAAAATAGGAGTTACCAAAAACCATATTCTAAGGTATACTATTGGGGTTCTCGTACTAAAATTTTGGCAGTATAATGATTGTACTAGGCACTATCCCAAATAGTAACCTATATAAAAACAATGCTTCCAAAAACTCCCAACACAGTTCAACATCATCTAGGTCCATCTGACCCTCCAAATCAACTTAACATACTCAAAAGCAACATTCATCATATATGCATAAGAAAGAGATATCATACAAGTCTTACATTGCCAACCATACTTAACTATACAATTTATTATGTACTATTAGTAAGTTACAAAAATATTTACAGCACAGATTAGGCCCAATCTCTTAAATTATACAAGAGTGCCAATAATGGAGTACATCACTAATCATACAAAAAGAAAGCAAAATACCAAAAGATTTATCTCTTGATCTCTTGTTGATATTAAGGCTTTAACTCTAATCTAGTTTCTTTAACCTACGCATCACAAAATAAAATGATGTACTAAGCAAATGCTTAGTGGTGTATTTAATTTAACTTATGCATATTTACATGCACATCATGTAATAACTTTATCCTCATAAAAAAATTTAACATCACAGATATAAATATACACATCATGCCAATATCATGCATTATATTCATGCAACAATTCATAATGAGTATAATGATCCTTCATGCCTACTTATTAACCACATTATCTTTGTTAAGATCAACATTATCACATACATAAAATTTATTTTATATCCTTCTTATATTCATGTTAAGAATATCCATTTTATGCCCATGCCTAAAAGACAATAGACCAAAACTGGATAATGGGACAAATAGTGCCCAAAGGCCAAATGTGGTTGTCTGAAGGCCAAATATTATACCCGAGAGTACCCTAGCAACTGTTATATCTCCCTAATTAACAATCAACCTATTCAATCTAGATTGTCTAATAGTATAAGGCATTATCATTATAATTTAAGTTTCACCTTCTTTAAATAGCTTATTAGAAGTTTTATGACTCATTTGATAAACACGTGACCAATGATAAATTATAGAGTCCCAATGGCTTACAAATTACCTCACATTATTTTCAATCATCATTTTGGCAATGTACATACATTATCACATCCATAAGTATAAAAGCATCACTCATGTTTCCATATGTTATTATCATCTCATATAGCTCATAAATGTTAAACTAACACAAATGTAAGTCCAACACATAGCATTAACCATTTCAGCTATATAAAAGCCATAACTCCATATATGCATTTTTCATAGTATTATGCTCTCATTATGGACTCATACAGAATATACAAGTGTTAGAACAACATTACTCATCTTGATGGCCATTCAGCCATAACCATCATGCCATACACATTATAAGCATTTTCATACTTTATGGCAATAACATCTCAACATTGTCACTTACATGTATTTATCTTATTTTAGCATCTCATTAGAATTCAAATATATGCTCAAATGTAAGTGGTACAATCAAATGAAATTATGAAATGCCCACTTGTCCATTCAACCATATCATCATTTAGAACCAACAAATAGACAATTTTAGCATATTACACACTTTAGGTATATATCTCATGTTTTCTCAAATTAAGGCATCAAGTATATTCATTCATCATAATTACACACAATTTAACATGCTTACAACACATATCACTTAACACATGCCGTAACTCTATTCATATAACCAAATCATCAATTTTAGGCCTCATAGGGATTTCGGCCCCTACTTTAATTACTCTTAAATCATCTTATTCTTCATCATATCATCAAATTACATATAACATCTGATTATTCATACCATAATAAATGCGATATACCAATTCCATAACATTGGCATTTAATACATGAAGCGATGAACATACTAATGTCAACATAATCACACAATGTGCATAAGTCGAATTGAATACCCTTATTTGTGGATCAAAATACACCATTAGACCTTATTTATGCCTTCTCTTTCCCTTTCTTGCTCCTTGGCTCAATTTCCTCTACGCACATAATAAGCATAATTTAGAAAAATTCAACAAATCCAACATCATTCCAAAAATCAATCTAATCATAAATATGTCTTCTTAGGCACCCATAAACCATAGAAAAAATATTAGAACTTGAAAAATCTTACCCAATAAAAAATAGTTATTATTCACTCCATAGCTCATCCATGAAATTCATCTTTTTCTTGATTTTTCACTTCTAGTGTGTTCTAGGGGTTATGGAGGGGTAGCTTGATGTCTTAGAAGTGTTAAATGGGTGGTGGATTAAAGAAATGAAGAGAAGGAAGAGCAAGGAGAAGAAGAGGGGGATGAAGTTGGCTACCACTATTCCTCATTTGACCATCCTATTTATAATCTTGACCCCCTTGACTTGGTTAACAAATTGAAAGGCCAAAATTAACTCTTATGCAAATCTAATAATCACCCTTTTCAACCCAATTTCAATCCCTTTTCTTTTAATTATTCCATCCCCAATTTAACCTTCAATTAACACTCTAAATGTCTCATAAAATCATGCAATTAAGATCCGTCAATCCCTAGAAATCCGTGCTCAAAAATCGAAATTAAAATCATCTTTAATCCATACTCAATTTTAGTAAAAATACTCTCTGATATTTAAAAATTTTAATTTTAATCCTAATGGATTTTTGGAATATTTAAGTATCATATTATATCGATTTCGAAATTATTTAAGCAAAAATTGAATATTTTACGGTTCAGCTAAAATTATGTTACTATTCACATGACATTGTTGTAAAATCTTAACTATCATTTTTAACTATCTAAATAACTTTACTTTCACTTCAAATTTTATCCAAAATTACATTATGACTAATAGTTCCATTCAGTAGGTTTAATGTGACTCGGATCTCAAAAAATATTATTCACATCTCAGAAAATACTATTCATAATACCGGAATTTTCGAACAGTACACAATTAGCAGTGGATTGTGGAACCTCAATGGCTCCAATTATTGAACTTTCATCTAAATTTTAATCGATTCTAGTTTTCTATTTAATTTTTTTGTTTTTATTTATTCAATTAATCTTTTAATTTACATTCTTCAATTGAGTTTTGGGCGAAAGTGGAATAATTAACTGCTAATTCAAAAGTAATATCTGAGGGACGATATTCAGAATTCAATTTTCACTTTATTCTTGACTAGTGCATTTGCTAGGGTTTAGAATGCACACATCAATATGCTATCTAGATCTCGTATATTGCTTAAGAGGAAATTTTATGAAAAATGATCGAATTTGATGAATTTGATGATCTGTGCATAGTATGCTGTCTGCAGACCCATATGATACAAATGTTTATTTTTCTTTTTATTAGTTTCGCTTTCATGCCTTAGTCCATTATTTCTTTTAACTTCGTGATCTTTACAAGTGCAATTTATGTGCATGTTTTTCTTTCCTTTTGAAAGAAGAAGAATTTAATTTTTTTTAAATTGATCTCGATTGATCTCTCTTCAATGAAATTTTTAAAGTTTTAAATTCCTTTCATGTAAGCTCATGTGTACGTGCAATTTAATGGCATGTGAATTTTATTTTTAAGTTCCCATTAAGTAAATATTAAAAGAATAGATTTCAATTTTTTATTATTTCTAATCATTAAAAAAAAGAACATATTAAAAATCTATAACATGTTCTTTAGTACGTAAAATGTAAAGCTAATGAAAATTTTCTAATACAGAACAATATTAGAGGCTAATTTTAAAGAAAGATAATAACTTTATCAATTCACCGCCAAAACCAACTATTCCCTTCGTTTTATATAGTCTTGATATCTTCATTATGGGAGAGTGTAACCCTTATCGTATAATAATAATAATAATAATAATAATAATAATGGTGATAATTTTTGTTTTACCTTCCCTTAGCGTGATGTTAGAAAAACCAGTAGCAGTGGGCATATTGAAAAATGCTGAATTAAAAGTCGGCACCAACATTTATTAAATTAAATTAAATAAATAAATAGGAGGGAAAGGACTTTTAGGTACTGGCATTCTAAAATATTGATGTTTAATACGATGTAGCATACATGAAGAAGTATTCTATTGCAATCCATTGTCTTGAGAAATTACATAGATTAATATATAAAAATTAATCACATCCATCGTAAAATTTATGTGCATGTAAATGCTTCTCATGTACGTACAACTTTATAAGATAAGAATGTATACCTAAAAATAATATTCTACAGTTGATTATTAACACCAATAAGTAGAGAGAAAATCAAATTATATTTATTTGTTCCATAAGTTGTATCAACTAAGATCATATTTCCAAAACAATCATAATCTATTCTCGAGCTACCATTTCCACAAAAGAAATTTGCCATACAACCTTATTTATCTATAGTTAATTTAGTTTACGTGAGTTGGACTTATGCAGATTATGCTTATAATTTCATAGTATTAGATGGTCTCAGGCTTGGATAAAGCAATATTTCATTTATTGTAGATTCGTACGAAGTTGAATATTGTAAATTGAGAAGTGAGCCTCATCCGAGCCTAAGATGGTCATTTAAATAAATTTAAGAACGAAACCCATTTCTTCCATGTTTGGGAGAAATCACAACTTTGCTCTTTTAGGATTAGCCAATGGTTTTGGGCTATCGTATGTTGTGGCCAAATTATTGAAAGCCTCATAGAATTTTAGCTGCCATTTCTATCCATAAATTTCTATAAATTATGGCCTTGGACCTTACGTGGTTTCAATTTCTCTATAAAGAAAATATATATTTTTCTATCTATTTATAAAAATATGGTGTTGGACAAACTTTTTTTATTAAAG
>CANXYI010283408.1:0-14186 GCA_948208565.1 Hura crepitans | reverse complement strand
CACTTCAAATTGAACATATTTCCTCTTAAGATCTGCATATGACTTTTGTCTATCAAAAGCTACTTTCAACCTATCTTTGATGATTTTCACCTTCTTCTTGACATCTGTAAATCTAGTCCCATGAGCTTAGTTTCATTGAGCTCACTCCAGCATAAAGGAGTCCTACATTTCCTTCCATACATCGCCTTATAAAGAGCCATTTTTAGACTTGCTTGATGGTTGTTGTTGTAGGCAAACTCTGCTAATGATAGATAGCAATCCTAATTACCTTTAAACTTGATGGCATAACTCCTTAACATGTCCTCAAGCACCTAACAAAAATTTTTCATCATAAGCATAACACCATTTACATACCAACATACAATCACTCAAGTATCAAAAGATTACCTAAATAACTCTTTTTGACTGCTTGTCAGTCTATAAATGGAATGCTATACTGAAACTTAATTGAGTACTTAAGGAATTATGAAGTTTCTTCCAAAGCCTTGAAGTAAATCGTGGGTCCTGATCTGATATGATTGAAGATGGCACTCTATACAATTTGACAACCTCATTAATGTATAATTCAGCTAGATTCTCCATTGAATAGTCCATTCTCACTTGTATAAAATGAGTTATCTTGGTAAAAGGATCTACCATAACCTATACAGAATCACATTTATTCCTTGTTATAGGCAATCCAATAACAAAATCCATAGTGATCCTATCCTATTTCCATTATGGAATCACTATAGGTTATAACAATCTAGTTGGAACCCGATGTTTTACCTTCATCTACTAACTAGTAAGGCACTTGGTCACTAATTCTGATATATCTCTCTTCACACCAAGCCACCAATAGGAGAACTTCAAATCTTGATACATCTTCATGGTACCTGGATGTATAGCATAAGGAGCATTGTGAGTCTTATCTAAAATCTATTTCTTTAACTCCTCAACTTTTGGAACACAAATTCTGTCACGGTAATACAAACAACCATCATTCTTTAACTTATACTCAGTAGGTTTCCCCTCTTAGATGGCATTTATCACACTCATTAATTTTTGATCATCCTTCTGACTTTCTTTAACTTGTTGTAGCAAACTATGCTTGACTTGCATCTCTGCCAACAAAGCACTATCAGGCATAAATTGAAGCCTGACATTCATGGCTCTCATGACTGCCATGAATTTCCTACTAAGAGCATTAACCATTATATTGGCTTTACCAGGATGATAATCAATTAGATAATCATGATCTTTAATCAACTCCATCCATCATCTTTGCCTCAAGTTTAGCTTTTTTTGTGTTAGAAGATACTTTAAACTCCTGTGATTAGTGTAAACATAACATTTCTCTCTGTATAGATAGTGTCTCCAGATCTTTAATGCAAACACTATCACTGCAAGCTCTAAATCATGAGTAAGTTAGTTCTTTTTATGTGGCTTCAACTACCTAGAAGCATAGGTAACTACCTTGCCTTCTTTCATTAGAACACATCCTAACCCATTATGTGATGCATCACTATAGATAGTGAAGTCTTTCCTAGAAACTGGTTGAACTAGAATAGGTTCTTCTATCAATATTGCCTTAAGCTTGTCAAAACTCTCTTGACATTTATCATCCCAGACAAACTTGACATCTTTTCACAACAGTTGAGTCATAGGTGCTGCTATTAAAGAAAAACCCTTGATAAATTGTCTGTAGCAACTAGCCAACCTAAGAAAACTCTAAATCTTTGTGGTCTTCCTAGGTGGCTTCTATTTCATGGATGGCTAAATCTTACTAGGATCAACCCGAATCCCTTCTACAAAAGCTAGGTGTCCAAGGAAAGACACCTTATTAAGCCAAAACTCACACTTATTGAGTTTGGCATAAAGCTTATCCTCTTTTAGAATCTGTAAAACTATCCTCAAGTGCTGTTCATGCTCTTCTCTACTCTTGGAATAAACAAAGATATCATCAATGAAGACAACCATGAATTGATCTAGATGCTATCTAAAAACTCTGTTCATCAGATCCATAAAAGCTGTAGGAGCATTGGTACGCCCAAATGGCATTACCAAACACTCATAATGGCTATATCTCATTCTGAAAGCTATCTTTGCCACATTAGGCTTTTACCCTTAAATGATAATAACCTGACCTTAAATCAATCTTAGAGAACTCTTTAGCCCTTTTAAGCTAATAAAAAAGGTCATCAATCCATGTCAATAGATACTAGTTCTTGATAGTCACTTTGTTCAGCTGTCTGTAATCTACACACAACCACAAAGAACCATCCTTCTTCTTCACAAATAATACTAGTAGTCCCCAAGGAGAAGCACTCAGCTTTATGAAGCCTAAATCAAGTAACTCTTATAATTGAATCTTTAACTTTTTTTTAATTCTACTAGAGCCATTCTATATGGAGCTATTGATATTAGAGCAGTGCTAAGTAAAACCTCTATACTGAACTTGAGTTCCCATTTTAGATGTAAACCGGGTGACTTTTCAAGAAAAATATCAACTAACTCCACCACCATTGGTATGCTACTAGCATTTGGCTCCCCACTTTAAGTATCAATCACATGAGTTAAATAGGTTGGACAACCCTTTTTCGACAACTGCCTTGCTATCACTACTGAGTTCATATTAGATAGAAAGTCTGTCCTCTCACCTACTACTATAATCTCAGCCCCATCCTTTGCTTTGAGTGTCAATCTCTTTAACTTGCAATCTACTAATGCCTGATACTTGGATAGCTAATTCGTGCCTAATATCAGATCAAACTCATAAAATGAAAGTTTGATAAGATCAGCCAAAAACTGGTGTCCTTCTACTGTCAATTGACACTTTTTGTAAACTTTATCTACTATAACATGTTAACTTAAGTGATTTCTAACCAAAATCTCTAGGTACATAAGTTCTGACTCTAATCCCCGATCTTGTGCTTGTGATGTGCAAACATAAGAGTGTGTAGACCGTAGATCAATTAAAGCTAAAATAGGAGAGTCAAAAAGATAGAAAGTACCAGCTATGACATTTGGCTCATTAGCCTTCTCTCATGCCTTAATGGTATACTGTCGAGTAGAGGCTCTATGATTAGTTCTAGACTCAGCCCTATCCCTCTAAGTTCCCTCTAGTCTATCTCCCCAGTCTCTCTTCTGACCTCTGGTAAATATGTGTATAGATTTCTGACTAGTATAAGCTTTGGTAGGACAATTACGTAAGAAGTGATTTGGTGACACATACCCAAAACATACTCCTAGCTTTCTCTTTTAGCACTCCCCCTTCTATCGCTTATGGCAAGTCAAACACTGAGGGACCTGACCACCTCTATCTTTAAAACCTAGTGTGCTTGCTACCTATGATTGTTACCTATTTTACCCTTATTCTAGTTCCCCTGGGTTGTATTCTAAGATTGATGTGCTGCCCATGCTGACTACCTCTAAACCTCTTGCCTATGGTTATGCAAAGCTAGATGCTCCAAGACTAGAAGATCTCTTCTTCTAATAATATTCCTACTTCTTTTTTTTTTGTATCTTCTCTATCGAACAATAGACTATAACTAATTGATTAAAGTCTCTAATCTTCATGGGAACCACTTAAGACTTAATCTCAATATGTAGTCCTTTTTCAAATCGCTTGCACTTATTAGCCTTTGTGGTAATAGAAGCATAATGATTAAGCATGGAGAAGTCCTTTTCATACTCCCCTATAGACTTCTGCTCCTATCTGAGGTCCATAAACTATTACCTTTTGTCATTTAAATAGTCCTTAGGTGTGTATTTCTTATAGAATTTCTATAGGAAGAAGTCCCATGTCAGCTTTTCTTTTGTCTTATATTTAGTTAAATCATCTAACCATTTAAAGGCTTCTTTTTGTAGTAAGGAAGTGGCATATATCACTTTCTTTATAGGTGTACGACATACCTGCTTCATTATCTTTTCTGTATGATCCAATCAGTACTAAACTATTTTTGGTTTAACTTCTCCTTTCCTTTTGAAATCTTTAGCTCCCATTCTCTTAACTCTCTCCAAGTAAGTCTTTTAGAGAGCCAAAAGAACATACTACTGATGTATTACTGGTAGTGGAGCAGCTACTATAGGTTGTCACAATAGCTGTAGCATCTTTTGTAGAAATGTTGATAGAGCTTAGGTTGCTAATGACATCTACCTTGCTGCACTACTAGATACTGAGGCCATTCTATCTGATTCTTGCCCTTAGATATGTAAGCTTGGTTTTCTTCCTCTTCTCGAGGTGTACTCATCATAACTGTAGGCATAAAAACAATTGGTAAGCCTTGATATAATTAAATTATGTTATGTACAGACTTGAATCATATAGCACTCTTACTTACATCGCTTAGGAATGCCTAAACTGGAGCTCTGATGCCACTAAATATGACACCCTTTACCAGGTCCAGTCACTTAACATGACTAAAGTGTGCAATAAATAACATGCTATCTGATCTCATAACATTAATCTTGATTTAAAAACATTTGACCAAGTACACTTAAAACACAAAAAATGTGAGTTTTGAAAAACCTTTCAAAAATCAACATACATATTCAAATTTGAGAATCCTCGTGCTAAAATTTTAGCAGTATAATGGCTGTACCAAGCACTATCCCAAAATTTGAATAGTAACCTGCATTAAGAAAAACACTTTTATAACATTTCTCATTTAAATCCTAACTCTGTGATCCTTCTGATCACTCCCAATTAACATTTGTCATCAACATAGTCTCAACCTTAGGAAGAGACATCAATCATGCATAAAATAGTTCAAAACATTTTAAAATAAGTTTACAAACCATACATTAGTTTAGATTATAAAACATTATAGTTTAGGCCCAAGACTAATTACATCTATACTAAGAGTGCCTTTCTATATCTATACATCCCATAATCTAATTAGATACATAAAAAAGATACCAAAATATTAGCCTTCTCTTATATGTTTAGATGTTTTGAGGCTTGCACTCAATTGTTCTTTTGACCTACGCATCACAAACAAATGATGTGCTAAGCATTTTACTTAGTGGTGAAATCAAAGTAAATCATGCAATATGCCACATCATTAGTAAATGCAACTAATATCTATATTTAATGCCATATGCATAATTCATGGTGTATAAAATGCTATACAACCATACCGAGTTAAGTATTAACATAAAAATCACATAGCTCACATTTAAACATAAATCATGCTTTCTACATACAAATTTAGCAATTTTATTCAAAAAGAAAGTTCATTATTATTCTTTTCACAATGTCATTATTATTTAATTCATAATATTATTGTTATTCACCCATATGACTAAAACACATGTCCTATGGATAACGGGGATAGATAACCATTATGACTTTCATGAACTCGAATGTCCATCTACTAATGTAAATCTGAAGATCAAACATAACATGATGTCTATTATGACCATTTATGAACCCGAAGTTCATCAACCAACATGGATTCAAAGATCAAGCATATGTAGGCCTTTAGGTCAAACTAAAAGTGGACCTGTGGACCAAAACATCAAGAATGCACTATAATGCCCTGGCAGCTACTATTATACCCTTAGTTGATTGATCAACCTATCTATCTAGGTTGTTAAGCATATGGGCTATGAAACATATTTATTATTAATTCCACCAACTTAAGTAGCTTAAAAGTGATTTTCAAATATGGTAAGGTCAATAAATGACCATAACGGTAATTTAGCATTTTAGAGTATTAAGTATGACTACTCACACCATATCCTTACAACATCTCATTTAAGTGTCCATATTTGTATGCATGTAACCATACATACTCAAATTCTCATTAATAATGTAGTTTTACACATTCATGATTAATAATATATACTTATCCATAAACATGAATTATAAGCTTTATTCAAGCAACCATAACTTGTCCTATCCAATATGACCATTTGGCCACTACCACTTTTAACATACATTGTAGCTCTTTCCTTTACATTATTCTTCACATCCATTCCATATGTGCATTTATGTATAATCACATAACCCATACAACATGCAACACTTAAACATAACCATCAACACATTCGGCCATACATAACACCTAAATAGATAAAATTCATTCAATTGCATTAACATGTTTGAAGTATACTCAAAATGTCCTATATCATGTATAAATCCAATTCCACCCTATTACATCTTCAAAGCATAATAAATATCATTCTATTATCCTACACTCCTTCTTTAATGCATAATGACCGTCATGCCACTAATATGTCATCATTTACACTTAACATTTTAATTAGATGTATTTAACATAAGATAAACATTTTCACACTTTAGCACAAGTCCATTCGGCCGCATAGCTTTCAAAGCACCATTCATGCTTAAATTATTCATTAACACACATAACAATCTTTTCACATCAAACTAGCATAAACCATGTCATGTGCATACATAAACTAGCATATACATGTTAGGGAAATCACATGGCCATTCAGCCAATATGGCATAATCACCATCCTATCCCAATTCAATAATTCACACATCATACATGTCATGTACACATCATACATGCCTATTTCAATTAATTAATTACATAATTAAACTAATAAATTTTATTAATTAACAATAAATGCACACATTTATTATCATGGAAAATATAGGGAACACTTAATTCCTTATGAATTAAATCAATTTCACATACCAAAATAATCGTAATGTGACCTCGGAGACTACTCCCCCCTTAATTTTTCCTTTGTCTCGCATTTTGTTTTCTCAACTACCAATTACATATTCAATTTTTCAAATTCATAATAAATCAAAGAAAAAATAAAATGACAAAATCGAAAACATAAATATGCTCTTGGACATTCAGTGAACGTAGGAAAAATGTTAGGTTTTGATATTCTTACTTGAACTGAAAAAGGTTACTATTTATCCCTATCAAAATCAAGGCAAATACTTTGGTTTCTTTAATTTTTCTCACTTCTCCCAAGCTATAGAGGTTATGGAAGCTCCCAAGAATCAATCAATCGAAGAAATTAGAGCTTAATTTGATAGCTTGAAGGCTAAAAATAGAGAAGAAAGGAAGGGGGTTGCCATTGGGTTTATGAAGAAGAAGAAGGGAAGAATCGTTAACCATTTAACCTAATTTGACCATATATATATATATATATATATATATATATATTCTCAAAAAATTAATTTTCCCCATTTTTCCCTCTTTTTCTTTCCATTTTTTCTCTTCTTAAAAGTTCCATTTATCTTCAATTAATCATTCAAAAATTCAATTAATTATGGCCTCACAATCTTTGAAAATTTGGAGCTTGAAGAATGCAAAAAATTGAATTATCACACTATTTTTATGTTACCTAATTTTTAGATAAAATACTTCCCGACTTCCAAAAATTTTGATTTTAGTGCCATTAGACTCATTGGAATTTTTGAGTATTAGGGCATATAAGTTTTAGAATTTTTTGAGCAACTTTGAAAATAATTTACTATTTAGCTTTGCCTTGGTGACTATTCTTAAAACATTGCTGTAAAAACTTTCTTAGCATTTTTAACCAATCAAATGACTTTTGATTGATTTCAAACTTCAGCCAAAATTATTTTATGATTAATAGTTTCATCTAGTAGCTTTAATGTATCCCTGGTCTCGAGAACACAATTCTTTATGGGAAAGTACTATTCATAAATGTCGAGATTTTTGGGTCATTACAACATTATAACTGATAACGACAAATAATTTGACTGCAGGATGTTTAGATAATTCACCGATGGACTAAAAAGAAAACTGAGATTAACCTTAGTTGCTCATCCTCAGACAAATAGGATGACTGAAGTCACCAATAGGACGATCCTGGTAGGACTAAAAAAGAAACTAGCGGAAGCTAAAAGAGGATAATAGGCCGAAGAGCTTAATAATATCCTATGGTCCTCTTGAACCACCTCATGAATTGCAATGGGAGAAACTCCATTTTCTTTGACATATGGGTCAATAGCAATCCTATCCCAAATTTAATGGTAAAGGATGAACAAGCTAATGAATCTATACTCCAACATAACTTGGATCTACTAGATGCCAAAAAAGAGCAAGCAAGTATCCGAGCTGTAGCTTATAGACAAAGAATCACAAAATACTCCAACCAAAAAGTAAAAACTCGTATCTTTAATAAGGGAGATCTAGTGCTAAAAAAAGTTATAGATGCCTCAACTATTAGTAGAATAAGCAAATTACAACCTAATTGGGAGGGCCCATTTGAGATAGCTAAAGTCTTGGGTCCTAGCACATACAAACTCAAGAAGAACATATATATTCTCCTTAGAACATAGAATGTAGATAATTTGAAAAAAAATACTTCCAATAGTTCTTAAATAAAGTCTGTAGACTATCTCTATGTAATCAAATTCATTATAAGTTAATAAAGGCCTAACAACCATTGTTCTCCAAACATATAGGCATATTCAATGTAAAAAATCAATAGTAATTTGCAAACAATTAATAAAGTATTCGATTGATTAAATAGTCAAAGTTATTTGTATTTGCCAAAGTTGGTTAATTGGGATCACTGACCTAAATAAGTAAAGTTATTTATAGTTGCCAAAGTTGGTCGATTGGGATCACTAACTTAAATAAGCAAAGTTATTTACAGTCACAAAAGTTGGTCGATTAGGATCACTAACCTAAGTAAGCAAAGTTATTTATAGTCATAAAAATTAGTCTGGTGGGATCACTAACCTAAATAAATAAAGTTATTTGCATTAAAATTCACCAAAGTTGGTTGGTTGGGATTATTGACCTAAATAAGCAATTTTATTTGCATTAAAAGTCATCGAAGTTGGTCAGTTGGGATCATTGACCAAAATAAGCAAAGTTAGTTACATTAGAATTCACTAAAGTTAGACCTAAATAAGCTACTGGCATTAAAATCCACCAAGGTTGGTCAATTTAGATTATGGACCTAAGCAAGTAAAGCCATTTGTATTAAAATTCACCCAAATGGGTCTATAGTGTTCACTAAAAGCTTTTAAGTTATTTTTAACTGGTTACTCATGTGTAATGAACGAATAAGAACTTGAAAGAAATATTAGTTCAAAATCTTTCAAGAGATAGATGGGTTGTTAACTATGTCGACTTGAAATAACAACTAAGGTAAAAAGAAAAAAAAGGTGGAAATATGAAATGGGTTAAGCGAATTCATTTTCCATTAAATACAAAAATATAATTACAAGTCTTCAAAGAAAATGTAAGGTAAGCAGGAATAAAAAGAGGATATGTTAAGTCCTTATAACTATTCATCAATAATTATAGGATTGATAGGATTATTGCTAGGAGCTATCATGGTGGCATTGCTAAAAGATGTCCTAAGATCCACTAGAGCAAAAAGAGGCACAATAGATGAAAGATCGAGGTTAGCAATAGGAGTAGTATTAGGGGACAACCCAGTTGCCTCTTGAATTAGCTATAGCTTGGTTATTAAGCTTTCGAGATAAATGTTAAAAATATGGTTAATGTTTAGGCTCGGGTATTAGGTACTCAGATCGGCAACTATCTTTCACTGAAGATTCTCTAATTGATCGGCTTGAGAATCAAGATAATAGTTCTCTATCTTATTCAGCTGGGAAGATAGCTCATTCCTCTCCCTCTCTAAAGTAGAAGCCTAAGTAGCTTTGACATTAGCATGGGTGCTCTCTAACGGTAGCTTATGGTCTGCATCTTGCCCTGCTTTCTCTATCGCCGATCACTTCAAGCTCATCAAATCATTTTGAGCCTAAGCCTCTTTATAATGCTCAGTCAAAGTAGTATAGTACTTATTCAAGTCTCAAAATTAGACTCTAGGTATTGAGTGTTCTCCAATGCCTTCTGAAGATTAAGTTTCATCACTCAGGCTCGAGTTTAAGCCATACTAAAATGGGCAACAACCTAAGAAAGAAAGAATCATAAAAGAGAGAGAGAGAGAAAGAATAAAGAAAAAAGAAAAAGATGTTAAAATCAAGCCTACTTGAGCTAGGGTGATGAACCTTTGATGCCTTAAGTCATCTAAAAAAGTTAGGAAAGCTCTTTAGCATCCTGACTCATCGTGCTAGAAAGAGCCCAAGCCTGAGTAGCTTTTGGATGAGAACTAAAGGCCTCATTGCCAAGTTTGATGTCCCAAAATACCCACATATCGGGACATACCATGGGCATATCATTAAGGGCAAAAGCCTTATCCCCACTTCTACCTCTTGGCCATTTCTTAGATAGAGCAGGGATGCTCAATGGTAGAGCCATACTAGGAGAATGAATGAATGGTGGATGGGGCATAGTGGGCCTAGCATAGGCTGGCTATATTAGTGGCATGAGAATAGAAGAACTAACTTCTCGACACCACTCTTTAAGACGATTAGAGGAATTTAAGTGAACATGTGGAGGGGCTATACCCATACAAAGATACAAAAAAAGTAAGTATGTATACTGCAAATTAGATATATAAAGGAAAAAGACATTCAATGAATAAAAAATACCCTAGGAAAAAGCACTCAGAACCATTTCACCCTGAGATGACCCTATAAAAACAAGAGGAGCAAGTTATTCCACAATTATAAATTGCTCATCCAATATCATTCATTTGAGTTAAGGTTGACCAATATCGCTCAGATCAACTACCTCTAGAACAACCTCAAGGTCGAGAGGTAGACCGAGGGGAGGAAAATCTCCTACTTCTGTTATTACCCCTCGATGTTTGTTAATGATGCTATTCACATCTATAGCTTTGGTCCAATTTTTTTATAACATCTGCATATTCTTTATCATCAGAGTAAGATCACTTAAAAAAAGTAAGTCATGTTTTGAGAAATGCTAAGGAAAGACAAAAGGCAAGAGTTGACCATCTTGACACTAAACAATAACAAATAGATCTTTCCATTCTTTTATAGACTAGAGATTACTAATAGATAGTAATCCCTTAGCTTAAAGGTACGGATGATCTTAAGACTTAACTCTATGAATGAATTTATAAAATTTCATAAGCACCCTACTACTAAGATGAACACGGTGAAGTGTGGTAAAGATACATAGGCCATTAATAATCCTCTAGGTGTTCGGTGCTAATTGGCAAGGAGAAATTTAGAAGTCTCTCATTATAGACTCCTGAAAAGGAGTTAAAGGCATTCTCATAAAAATTACCCTCTGAGGACCTAAAAAATTATCTACTCTAGTATTTTCATTCAGTACCTCTAAAACATAATCATTAGGGATATGATAAGTACCTTAAACCCACTCTATGTACTTGAGGGTCACTGTCGAAGGAATGTGATGCATTTTAGGGTTTACTTGACGACAGCGCATAAAAGGAACTTTTTCCTCCTCCTTCTTGATAAGAGCATTGACCTGACCATTAGACAGAACTATGACTCTAACTTTAGGGAGAATAGAATCCTTATCCCTACTAGGAATATCTATTATAGGACTTAAGGGTTGTGATGGAATCTTAGATTCCTCAGATTCTACCATTGCCTACAAGTTTAAAAAATATGCAACATAAACTCAGATACAACCTAGAAATAGCAAAATCTAGCCTAGAATAAAGTGAAACTGACAACACTCAATGGCTCATAACAATGCAACAAATATGAAATAAAATAAGGAAGATATTCTCTTACCTATGGAAAATGCAAAAACACCAAAAAAAATACTACCAAAAAATAGCAAATGAGGTTTTTAGAGTAAAAAAAAATGCACTATGATGATAAAATAGAGACACGAAAAAAAGATGTAAAAGAATAAAGAAATGAAGAAAATGCCAGTTATAAGCCTTAAAATAAACCTTCCCATCTAAAATTGCATTAAATGGACCTAAGAAAAGTTAGAACTACCCTCTATTTAGAAGCAACCATGTGCACCACCTCCTCTAAAGTGTTACATAGAAAATGAAGCAATGTGATAGATGAAAAGGTGTGATGGTCTAAAAAATGTCAAATTGTTTTAAAAAAGATAACTACCAAAGATTTAAGCCAAGCTACATGGTTTGATAGAATGAACAAAGAGGTAATAGATACAAGCAAACAATTAAACTATTGTAAAGGTGCCCATCTCCTTGTTCGGTCCTTAACCATAAATAATCAGACTTATAGGGAGACATTTGATAATAGGGTTGAGATTATCACCATTTGAATTAGAAAAGGAGATAAGATCCACACTCTAGTTCACAGTTCACACAAAGTAGGAGACTATTCCTAACAAAACTCTTAAAACTATGAAATCGATTCCTAGTAGGATTATATGCGCAAACTACTTATAAATACCTAAGGTACAACCTTATATAGATTACTTGAATTCTTTTAATCTATTTGAGAATTCTCTTTCTGACTTAAGCATCAAAGTGTCATTAATTGAGACCTTAGTGTCTTTATTTTTGATTTTGTAGTTGTTCAACAACAATAGAGATCTTTGAGTTTTTAGATAGTAATATTACTGATCTTACACCTAATAAATTTAGAAACTTCTAGTGCATGTGCCACTGGTCCATAAACTTACATTTAGCTAATAAATTTTATTTAGCCTTAACTATTTCTTTCCTTCATAGTCAATTTGTGACATTTAGGGCCATACTAGTATATTATTTTGAATTAATTATTAAATTGAGATTGAATTTGTAATGAAGGATTATTATGTAATTTCAATAAGGATCAATTAGGGGAAATGTATGTAGTCGGGAAATTAACAATTTGCTTAAATAATAGAGAGATAGACTAAATGTTATCAAATATAAGGATTTTGAATGGGTATTAAAGGTGTAATTGAAGAATAGAATAAAAAATAATAATTTAATGGAAATTTAAGCATATTAAAATCTAAATTGCTCCTTTTTGTTTTAGGTGGCAGTTGATTGAAAGAGAAAATGGAGAATGACTGAGAGCTAAAAGAAATCATACAAAGCACGAGTTTAATGAATCATTGTAAAAAATTCATGATTTCATCTCTAAATTAGACCAAAAGAGTAGAAATTGAGAGGATGGGAGTTAAATTCAAGATACAACAAAGACAAGTTCTTTAATAGAGCAGAAATTGAGGTTCTAATTCATCAATAAGTATGAATTTCTCCTAATTTTCATTGAAATCAGTGTGATAGATGCTATTAGAGCTTCATTATTAAAGACTTACAAAGAATTGACTAAAAATTTAGAGCAAATTGGACTAAGAATTTGGGGAATAGAGAATTAAGGTAGCAATAATAGAAAGAGGGAACTGAATTCAATCTATTTTCATGTTTTGATGAATTAAATTTCTTTTCATCTTCATACAAGGTTAAAAAAGGATTTTAGGGGTAAGTAAGAGCTGAGTTAAGGAGAAAAAGGCATGGTGGATAAACATTATAGTTGCTATAATGGATAATACATAAAGACAAAATTGAGTATAGGATAAATTCTATTAAGTTTTTCTTGTTTGAGTAAATTATTTGTAGTTGATTGATATTGAGTACAATTAGTCAGTGCAATAAGGATTTTCTTGAGCATGTATGAGATTTCAGTGAATAAATGATATTAAGTCAATAAGAGGCACTGAGTTTTCTCTATTATAGTAGAAATTAAAGGAGATTGGCATTAGATTAAAGAACAACAGAGGGGAATTTATTGACAGAAGGGAAAAATTAGAGTTTCGATCAAATGGTAAGTAAAAACTCCTTTCTATTTCATTTGAATTGAAAAAGAAAGGATGTTTTGTGATTTCCATGTTAGAAAGTGATATAAAATTGAGAAAAATTGAAATAAATTGGAATGAGAAATTTAACGGAATTATGAACCGAAACTTGACAGCAGTGAAGGAGAAACGAGTTGGTTCTTTTTTTCTTTTCTTTAAAAATTGATGAGCTAACTCCATTTTTATTTCCATGCAAGGTTAGTACTATTTATTAAGAGTAAGTTAATGTTCAGTTGGAACAAGAAGTCATGTCAAATGGTATATAGCTATTAAAGTGAGAACATAGTTCAAAGTAATCAAGTATGAATGGTTTTTTTTTTTTTTAGTTCTATTTTTCTCCTTACCTAAGAGAACTGTTGTTATTTACTAGAAAAAAAGTCTAATTATTAATATAAACATAGATTATTTGAATATGTATATGAGCTTTTTAGTAAAGGTATGATGTCAAATAAGTAGTAGGAGTTATTTGTTTTACTAGAGTTGTGACATCCCCTACCCATTCTCCCTAAACAGATAAGGTATGTCTGTACTTCCCCTATATCTCCGTCAGCCACT
>CANXYI010282870.1:0-13254 GCA_948208565.1 Hura crepitans | reverse complement strand
CTTTTTCACTAGAAAAAAAAAAGTTCTAGTTAACTTTTATATAAATTTACCAATTTGTATAATAAATCCCACTTATTCTTTTTAAGTGGAAAGTTGCTTTTTAAAAGCAACGGGAGAAGAGTCAATTGTACTTAAAGCCCCTCCTTCCTAAATAAATACTTTCATGAATAAATATCTTCATAAATAATTATTTTCATGAGTAATTGTTTTCATGAATACTTTAAACTATCCGTATAAAACAATTTACTAGTAAAGGGACTACTAATGTAATAAACATAATTAATTACCATTATAAAGTTTAATTGTTACATTGTGTAATTATTTTTAAAAATGTAATTCATATAACGAGTTATTTGTTATGGAAAATTTAAAAAGAATTCTTTTATAATAAATAATAGTAATGTATTTAATACCACTTAATAAGAAAAATATCGTCTAGGATCAGAAACTGGAATACTTTACATTATGTTGAGGTTGTATGACTATTGTTTGTTTCTATTATTTAAAATCCTAACGTTAAACCGTTATCCTTAAAAAAAAGAGTATATATAGGCTAACTAGTACTAAAAGTAAAAGGTGCTAGCGAGAGTTCGAATCTCTCTATTCTTACATGGTTATAACTTCATTAATCTTTTTACTTTTATCTAATTCAATTACATTAAGACGAGACAAATCTATTTTATATTCAAGAGCATCGATCACTATTTTACTTATTTCTGCTTTCATTGCGTATGATAACCTATTTTTCCTATTTTTAAATAAAGGGATAGGAATTTTCGGAGGACTATTTAATACAACAGCCACTACAAACGTTTTCCATATTTTTATTTTTGTAATTAGTAGTGTTATACTGCTATTAACTTCATTTTATCCTAGAAAAGTATGGTTAAAAGAACATAGTTCAATGGACAAACTATTATTTACAAAATTAATCTACTACAGAACACTTATTGTTAACAAAATGGGAGAACAATTCAAAATTATTGAATACTCGTTAATTATTCTATTTATTGTTACAGGAAGTGTTTTCTTAATATCTACTAGCGATTTGGTATCTATATTTTTATCTATTGAACTACAAAGTTATGGGTTGTACTTACTATCTACTATTTATAGAGATTCAGAGCCAGCTACTTCAGGAGGACTTATGTACTTCCTTTTAGGAGGATTGTCTTCTTGTTTTATATTACTGGGAACAGCTTTACTTTATGCAAATTCAGGTACAACTAACTTAGACAGTTTATATATTATTACTAGCATATCAAATGCAAGCAAAGATAATCTTACAACCCTACTTTATTGATATAAATCTTACTATATCCATATAAGTTTACTTTTCATGGCTGTAGGGTTCTTATTTAAAGTATCGGCTGCACCATTCCATTTTTGAAGTCCAGACGTTTATGACGCAATTCCTACAATTGTTACAACTTTTGTAGCAATAATCGCAAAAATTTCTATCTTTATTTTCTTATTAGAATTAGTTCACTATACAAGTAAATCTATGTTTGATATGGATTTTTCTTGAACAACAACACTACTGTTTAGTTCTCTATTGTCATTAGTTATAGGAACTGTTGTAGGGTTAACACAATCTAGAATTAAAAGACTTTTTGCATTTAGTACCATTTCACATGTAGGATTTATCTTATTAGGATTAAGTATACACACAGTAGAATCAACACAGGCCTTTATGTTTTATCTAATCCAGTATTCAATATCTAATTTAAATGCGTTTATATTACTTATTACTATCGGTTATTCTTTATACTGTTATGTTTATAATACAGAGTCCACAACTGACAGTGAAAAAGATAATAATAAAGATAAGAGTAATGAAAATAACAACAATTTACAAGACGTGAATAATTCACCTATTCAACTTATTGACCAGTTAAAAGGGTTGTATTATATTAATCCTATACTATCGTTAAGTTTAGCGATTACCTTGTTTTCTTTTGCAGGAATACCACCATTAATAGGATTCTTTGGTAAACAGATGATCTTAAGTGCAGCGATAGATAACGGTTATATCTTTATGTCACTTGTTGCTATCTTAACAAGTGTTATAAGTGCAGTTTACTATTTAGCTATTATAAAACAAATCTTTTTTGACAAACCAGACTATACAGTAAACGAGGAGTTAACTAATCTACATGCAGAAGGGTTACTTGCAGAAAAAAATACAATTAGTAAAAAAGTTGATATAACAATAAATAACATTGTTTTATCAAGCTCATTAAGTTTATCTATCTCTATTATTACACTTGTTATAGCGTTATTTATTTTTATTCCAGAAGAATTATTAAGCTTAGCTAATATTTTAGCATTAATACTTTTTAATATATAAAATGACAAGCACCACTTTTTTTATTATATTTATCCCTATATTAGCTATTTTATTATTAGCAATAAATTTAATTTTAGCACCTCATAATCCTTACCAGGAAAAAGACAGTGTTTTTGAGTGTGGTTTCCATTCATTTTTAGGACAAAATAGAACACAGTTTAGTGTTTCATTCTTTATTTTTGCTCTTTTATTTCTTCTTTTTGATTTAGAAATATTATTAGTGTATCCCTACAGTGTTAGTGGGTATACCAATGATATTTATGGGTTGGTTATTATGATGGTATTTTTTGTTTTATTAACTTTAGGGTTTATTTTTGAATTAGGAAAAAACGCTTTAACAATTGATAGTAGACAAACATCCAGTTACAATACTGTAGACACTAGTGACTATCATGCCTTTTTAACGTTAAGCCAACCAAACCTAGAAATAAGAAAGTCAGGTTTGGACGTTACTGAGTTATCCGCTATTATTGTAAGTATAGGTTCTCATATGGCTGAGCTTACAACTTTTATCCATAAATTTGACACAACTGTGGTTGAAAATGGTATAAATGTAATAACAGATACTAGTGGTAACCTAAGTATTGACGCCCCTTCTAGTATGACAGATGAGGTGGCAAATAAGGTTGCTACAAAAATTAATGTTATTGATAGTTTGATTAATAAACGTCAATCTGATGTTAGTGATTTAATTAAAAAAGGACTTGCATTACAGGATAAAATAAATTTAGTTGATCCTTCTTACAAGTCTGAAATATTTAATCAAATAACGGAATTTGAAAAATTAAAAAGTTCTTACAAACATTAATCTTTATTCTTGCTTTGTCTTACTATTGCACTATTAAACAAATATACTTCTGTTTAATTCGTTTCACTCTATCGTTACTTATAATAAATAATATTTTAAGTTATAAGTACCAACAATATTCTATCTCTTAGTCCCAGACGAAGTATGCGTTTAATGTTTATACTGTTAAATCGCTAAAAGATTGAATGGATAAATTGAAATAGTATTACTTATATTGATAATAGAATTCTCTTCCCAAATGAATATATTCAGAAGAATTAGAATAAATTCATAAAATACAGTTTTTCCATTTTGTATTAAAAAAAAAAAGAATAAAGCGGCTAACTAGTACTAAGGGTCGGGGGGTAAAAGTACTAGCGAGAGTTCGAATCTCTCTATTCTTACATGGTTACGACTTCATCAATCTATTTGTTTTTATTTAGTTGAACATGATTAAGATGAGACAAATCTATTCTATATTCAAAAGCGTGTTTCCTTTTTTTTTCTTATTTCTGCTTTTATTGCGTATAACAACTTATTTTCCTATTTTTAAACAAAAATATAGATATACTTTTTTTTATCAAATCTTATAGCTAAAGGTCGTATTTTAGGTAAAAACGTACGTGTTGTATGTGACAGATTACAAAAAAATTGACTATAACATATAGTAATAATGATAATGATATCCCCTAATGCTTATTATAAGAGATAGTTAAGTTAACTATGGTAAATTCTAGAATAAAAAAAAAAACAAAAGCACTATAAAATCAATAGTGTATTTATATATGTATAGGTTTTACTATTATAAAAATTAATAGTAGTGTATTCAAATAAGTATATTTTCTACTACTATAAAAATCAATAGTAGTGTATTTATATAAGTATATGTTTTATTGATTTTAAAATTCAATAGTAATGTATTTATATAAGTATATGCACTAACTCTCTATAGCTAAACGAAAAAAAAAATAATTTAAAAAGAAACATTGTAGAGTCTTTATAAAGTTCACTTTATTACAAATAGATTTAGTTATAATAACTAATGCTATTGTAAACAATTTACTAGATTAAAAAAAAATAAACTAAAAACTAAAACAAATGAGATTATTAAAAAGTCACCCTATACTAAGATTAGCTAATTCCTACCTAGTGGATTCACCACAACCATTAAACCTAAGTTACATGTGAAATTTTGGTTCTTTACTAGCTTTCTGTCTAATTATACAAATTGTTACAGGTGTAACATTAGCTATGCACTATAACCCTAGTGTAGCAGAAGCTTTTAATAGTGTTGAGCATATTATGCGTGATGTAAACAATGGATGATTAATACGTTATTTACACAGTAATACTGCTTCAGCATTTTTCTTTATAGTGTACTTACATATAGGTAGAGGTATGTACTATGGATCATATAGAGCACCAAGAACTCTAGTGTGAACTATTGGTACAGTTATCTTTATCTTAATGATGGCTACAGCTTTCCTTGGTTATGTTCTTCCTTATGGGCAAATGTCATTATGAGGTGCAACAGTTATTACTAACCTTATGAGTGCTATACCTTGAGTAGGTCAAGATATTGTTGAGTTTATTTGAGGTGGTTTAAAGATTGATGAACCACATTACGGCGACGTAGTGTTAAAAATTCTGCTTAATGCTGGAAAATCTCCCAATTTAGGATTTGCATACGATATATTACTTATGTTAACAACAATTATATACGTGAAAATTGCATTGACATGGAGACAATCAGCCGGGGTGAGAAGTATACATACTTCAAAAGCCTCTCAGAGACTACATGCAGGAGATCTCTCATATGCCTATTTAGTAGGCTTATTCGAAGGTGATGGGTTTTTACTATTACAAAAAAAGGTATATACCTAACATATGAATTAGGTATTGAATTGTCTATTAAAGACGTACAATTGATATATAAAATTAAAAATCTTTTAGGTGTAGGTGTAGTAAGTTTTAGAAAAAGAAAAGAAATCGAAATGGTATCTTTAAGAATTAGAAATAAAGAGCATTTAAAACAATTTATTATACCTATATTTGATAAATACCCTATGTTTTCTAATAAACAACTTGATTACTTAAGATTCAAAGACGCTTTATTATCAGAAATCATATATTCAGAAAATTTATCTGAATATACTAGAAATATTAAGCCCATAAATTCTATAGAATCTATAATAAATGCCCCTTATTTTTCCGCTTGATTAGTAAGATTTATAGAAGCTGAAGGTTGTTTTAGTGTTTACAAATTACACAAAGATAAAGATTACTTAGTCGCCAGTTTCGATGTATCTCAAAGAAACAGAGAGGTACTATTATCTGCTATTCGTGAGTATTTATCATTCACTACTGCTATACACATAGACAAAACTAATTGTTCGAAATTAAAAGTTACAAGTGTAAGATCTAATGAGAACATTCTTAAATTTTTACAAAGTGCCCCTGTAAAATTACTGGGTAATAAAAGATTACAATATTTATTATGGATTAAACAATTACGTACAATACCTAGATATTCAGAGAAAATTAAAATACCTTCCATATACTAAAGAGAGATCAAGATATAGTCCGATCAATAAAGAGATTTATTGAGTGTAACGATAGTTTGTTTCAAATGAAGTTACCAACACAAATGCTCAGTTAATAATGCAACATTAAACAGATTCTTTTCATTACACTTTGTTTTACCTTTTGTATTAGCTGCTTTAGCACTAATGCACTTAATAGTTTTACATGATACAGCAGGATCAGGAAATCCTTTAGGTGTGTCAGGAAACTATGAAAGAATATCTTTTGCACCTTACTTTATATTTAAAGATCTTATTACAATTTTTGCATTTATTTTTGTATTATCTTTATTTGTGTTCTTTATGCCTAACGTATTAGGGGATAGTGAAAACTATGTTATGGCAAATCCTATGCAAACTCCTGCAGCTATAGTTCCGGAATGATACCTTCTTCCTTTCTATGCTATATTAAGATCTATTCCTAATAAATTATTAGGAGTTATAGCTATGTTTGCTGCTATTCTTGCATTATTACTATTACCAGTAACTGATGTAAGTAGATCAAGAGGTATGCAATTTAGACCATTAAGTAAAGCAGCTTTCTTTATCTTTATAGCTAATTTCTTAATCTTAATGCAGTTAGGTGCCAAACACGTAGAATCACCATTCATTGAATTTGGTCAAATAAGTACTGTTTTATATTTCTTATACTTTACAGTTGTAATGTATGGTGTTACTATGTTAGAAAATACTTTAGTTGATATTACTTTATTAAATAATAAAAACATCCAAAAAAAATAATAATGGAGAACTACGTATCTATCTTAGCAAACCTTTGATAAGTGGGTTATTAACTTAAATAAAAGTTCTATTTTTTTTTTTATGTAGTCAGCTTTACGTATTAATTTATCTTTGTAAGGTAACATCCTACTTGTTGTATAGATTGTAAAATAATAGCAATACTACTATAACAAATCCCATTGATAATGGTATTGCTCTGTAAAGAGCAATACCATGGGAAAAATGGTATTGCACTCTAGTTATTTAGAGTGTAATGGGGAGAAGAGTAAACTTTTACTTAAAGCCCAAAAAATAAAAATATATTTTACAAAAAGTTTCCGTTAAGAGGAGAGTTATTTTTTTGGTAAAAAGGGTTGAGTTGCAAACTCAATAGCAGTACGCTTTTAAAAGTTAGAATCTCTTGTCCTCTAATAGCTATTATTGTTAACAAAATTATTCATAGTTTTTATAAAGTTAGTTATAAGCTGTGGTAAGACTGTTATTTGTGTAATAGCCTTTATAGCTCAATGGTAGAGCGGAATACTGTTAATATTCTGATAAATGTTCAATTCATTTTAAAGGCTTAGACTATTATATGGGGCCTGGCCTTTATAACGAAGACCTTTACAGCTTTTTAGCCAATAGTTATATAAAGCTAATATTTTTTTTACTATGTATCGACAATAAAAATGAATAGAAGCAAACCATAAAAAAAAGAATGAATACAAGCAAACTATAAAAAAAAGTAAAAAAGGGGGTATGTTGCATAGGGCTATGCATTTTGATTGCAGATCATAAATATAAGGTTCAACTCCTTCGTATCCCTGTATTTATTATATAAGTAAAACCCAAAGAAACGGCTCTTTTGTAAAAATAAAGAATCATTTTTCTATTTTTTATAATAAATGGTAGTACGGTATTCGCTAGAATAACTATCTCGCAGTAAAATGAATTCCTTACAGAAAATCTCTTTTATTTGTTTTGACAAACCTTTTAAATCATAGAACAGTAAAAGATAGAAAAGTTGAAAAGGAAAAATCGTAAGGGGGGGAGGAAAATTCTTAAAAGCTAACTTTCTACTGGCTACATTTGTAAAAGAAAAACGTACTAGAAAAAAAAAACGTTTCTCTATACTAAGATCTTACATGGGGCTCTCGTTACCTTAAAAATCACACGGCTTTTTATCTTTAGGGATAAAAAGTGCCGATATTGAAAAAAAAAAATTAGGAAAAAACAAATACAGTATTCTAATCTAAATTTCAGTCTTACATAAAAGTATTTTGACATACAGACATTAACTTATATTTTTACACAATGAATTTATCACTAATTTTATTTACAATTGGAATTTTAGGTTTTGTTTTAAATAGAAAAAACATTATCTTAATGCTTATTTCAATAGAAATAATGCTATTGGCTATTACGTTTTTAATTTTGGTTAGTTCACTTAGCTTTGATGATATATTAGGTCAAACATACGCTATTTATATTATTGCCATAGCTGGAGCAGAATCCGCTATTGGTTTAGGTATTTTAGTAGCTTTTTATAGATTAAGAGGAAGTATTAGTATTGAATTTAAATAATGTATCTAGCTATTATAATTTTACCACTATTAGGATCAATAGCATCTGGTTTTTTTGGTAGAAAAATCGGAGTTTCAGGGTCACAAATCATTTCATGTACAGCTGTTATAATGACAACTGTTTTTGCTATAGTTGCTTTTTTTGAAGTTGGATTAAACAACATACCTGTGTCTATAGAGCTGTTTAGATGAATTGATTCTGAATCATTATATGTATCATGAGGATTTCATTTTGATTCATTAACAGTTTCTATGCTTATACCTGTACTAATTGTTTCTTCTTTAGTACATATTTATTCTATTGGTTATATGAGTCATGACCCTCATATCCAAAGATTTTTTAGCTATTTAAGCTTATTCACATTTATGATGCTTATATTAGTTACAGCAGATAACTATTTATTAATGTTTGTAGGTTGAGAAGGTGTAGGTGTTTGTTCTTATCTTTTAGTAGCTTTTTGATACTCTAGAATAGCAGCGAATCAAAGCTCTCTTTCAGCATTTTTAACTAACAGAGTAGGAGATGCTTTCTTAACTGTAGGTATGTTTGCTATATTATGAGCGTTCGGTAATTTAGACTACGCTACTGTATTCTCATTAGCTCCTTACATGAATGAAAATGTTGTAACTATTGTAGGTATATGCCTAGTTATAGGAGCAATGGCTAAAAGTTCTCAAGTAGGACTTCATGTATGATTACCTATGGCCATGGAAGGTCCTACACCTGTATCTGCATTGATACACGCTGCCACTATGGTTACTGCCGGAGTGTATCTATTAATGCGTTCATCTCCTTTAATAGAATACAGTTCAGTTGTATTAATGATATGTTTATGATTAGGTGCTATCACAACTGTGTTTAGTTCTCTTATTGGGTTATATCAACAAGATATTAAAAAAGTTATTGCTTATTCTACTATGAGTCAATTAGGAATGATGGTTATAGCTGTAGGTTTATCTTCTTATGGAATAGCTTTATTCCATTTAGTGAATCACGCCTTTTATAAAGCACTTCTTTTCTTAGGAGCGGGAGCGGTTATTCACGCCGTAGCCGATAATCAAGACTTTAGAAGATATGGAGGATTAAGACCATTCTTACCCCTAACTTATTCAGTAATGCTTATAGCTTCTTTAAGTTTAGTAGCCTTCCCATTTATGACAGGGTTCTATTCAAAAGATTTTATTCTTGAATCTGCATATGGTCAGTACTACTTTTCTGGTACTGTTGTTTATATAATTGCTACTATAGGAGCAATGTTTACAACATTATACTCTGTAAAAGTGTTATATTTAACATTTTTAACAAATCCTAATGGACCTTTAATCAATTATAAAAATGCTCATGAAGGTGATATCTTTATGAGCTTACCTTTAATGATTTTAGCGGTATTCTCTATATTCTTTGGGTTTGTAACAAAAGATATGTTTATAGGGTTGGGTTCAGGATTCTTTTCAGATAATGCGCTATTTATACACCCTACTCATGAAATTATGTTAGATACGGAATTTGGAGTACCAACTATGTTTAAATTATTGCCTTTAATGTTTACTATATCATTAAGTGTAATAGCCATTCTTTTATCTGAATTCTTATCTACTACATTAATTTCTTTTAAACTATCTAGAACAGGTTATAATATATTCAGTTTTTTTAACCAACGTTTTTTAATAGAGTTATTTTATAATAGATTTGTTACTGGAGTTGTATTAAAACTTGGAGGACAAACTACAAAAGTTTTAGATAAAGGATCTGTGGAATATATAGGACCCTACGGGCTTGAAAAAGGGTTATTAAATATAAGTAGTAATATTAATAATCTTAACACAGGATCAGTTACAACTTATGCATTATTTATAACAACAGGAATAGTGTTTTATATGTTATTTTCTTCATATATTAGTATTAATATATTAATACTATCTATTCTTTTAGCATCATGTTTGTTTTTGTATAGTCCTGGAGTGTCTGTAAAATCATTATAGAACTCTTCTAATTTATTTACTATGGTTAATACCTTATCTGCTACAGTGGTACAACTACCTAGTGGAAAACAAATTAGATATAGAGTTGGTACTGATTTAGGAGACATAGACTATGATGTCGAATCTCATGTAAACGAGCTGAAACGGCAAGTAAGAGCCATCAACAGACAAGCAGCATTAGAGTTATCTAACTCTAATGGTAATTTGCGTTTACAAGAGACTATCAAGGAATTAAAATCAGACGCCTTGGCTGAATTACAAAAAGGTAATCAAATTATCCATGAAGCGATCGAAGCTTGTCAAACTGACATAGATCCGAGAGCTTATGTGTTACCTTTCATAATGTTAACTGATGCTATTGAATTTTCTGTTGTATGTAAGTCTATTAGTACCATTTTAAAAATTTATACAAATAATAAATCATTTTGAGATATTATTTTTTTATCATATAAAACAAAAAATGCATAAATAGGTTAAATAATGCAAAAAAAGTTTAATTAAATAAAAATAATAAAATGATTTATTAAGATAGGGAAGATTAGATAAATAATTAATCTAATCTTTCTCCCTTCTATTAATTTCCATTACATTATTATTTATATATAAAGGTTTCTGTGATAGAAAAGGTAGAAATCGTTTATATCGTATAAAGTTATATGGTTAGACTTTATGTTTATAAACTATAATAAAGGTATGTTACATGGTATTATTTCAAAACTATATAATATACATGGGACTAGTATAATGAAAGCAATTACTATGGGTAATAAAACTGTTCAACAATATGACATAAGTTGGTCATAACGAATTCTAGGGAATGAAGCTCTAGCTCATATGAACACAAATATCAGTGCACAAGTTTTAAGTCCTATAACTATACCACCTATAGCTGTTCCTATTATTGAACTATAGTTATCAAAATCAATAACATTAAAGTTAGATCCATTATCTGTTAGATACATATAACTGTCTCCTGCAATAAATTGTAACAAGTAAAAATAAGGGTATAAAAAGTAATTAAAATCAAATAGGTAACCACCTAAAAATAAAATAGTATTTAAAATACAAATAAGTATTATACTAGCATATTCGGCTAAAAAGAAAAATACGAAAATAACAGCAGAATGCTCTGTCATAAAACCACTAACTAATTCTGATTCCTAAATTGTAAATCATCAGTAAATACTTTTCTTACTCTAAAAGGATTGACTTTTAAGTAGTATTTACTTTGAAAAACTAATTCATTATTAATATATTTACTCACAGTAACCTTAGACACACTTAAATAACTGGCTAGATATGAACCATAATCAAAACTTTTTATCAAATGATTATCTAGGTCATAGATACCTACACCATTAGGATATTTTACTTTCTTACTTCTCATAAGGTTTTTAGTTTCTTCCGAGTGTGTTTTACCAAACATAGGATTTGATAACCCAGGTTTGCTAATTAAAGATTTAGTTTTTTCATCGTGATGTTTTCCTCAAAAAGGATGATTACTTTTATCTTGCAATCTTTTTACCATTTTTGTTTAGCATCATCTGTATGCTTATAACCTTCTGAGCTAGAAGCATTTTCTAAAAAATTATATAAATTGCTAAAATTCATTTTTTTTTTTTCTATACATAGTTTCTAAATCAGTTAATAATTTAAAATTGGTAGCTTTATCTTGATAAGTAAAGTGTTCACAAATACAAAAATGAAAGTTATCTAAACCATATTTTGATATAGCAGCCTGTAAAGCTTTATTTTATTTTCTATGTGATAAATGTTCATTTAATCTTAGATATAAATCTTTTACACTACCTATGTATTGCTTTCCATTAACTTTGTTTAAAAAGCTATATATACCTCCTTTTCTTAAAAGAAGCTCGCGTTTAGAAATTATGTAATCTTTATCTTGTAAATCCGTAAGGGGTTAATATATGTATTGGAATGTCCAATTTAGAATAACTCGACGTAGAATAAGATCTACGTGATATAAACCTAAAATTAGCATTCCTACTGTAAGGTTTATTAATTTGGAATTGTTTTAATCTTATTTACCAGATATATTACTATATCTATGGACTATATCATATACAATTGTATAATTGTATTATCGCGTATAGTCTCTGAGGATCCTACTTATCATTAAATTATTTCGGTTTCCTGCTGATTATCCATTGTAACATCTTTGACAAATTTAACATTACTCTATGTACAGCATGACAAGAGTGTTGAATAAATATAGTTAAAGGTATGTAAAATTTTAGGAGTTTCCAGCATATAGCGATATTTAAAGAGGCCAAATCTTTATGAGAATTACTTTAAAGTAATAAAACTAGCCTCTGCTAAATCAAATGGAGGTCTATTTGTTTCTGCAATAGATCCTATAAAGAATATAATAAATATAGGGAATAAAGGTACCACATATCAAATTGCTCTTTGAGCTTCTATAATTACAGTTATATCCAAACTACCTGCTAATAATACTACTAATAGTATAGCAGAGCTTAATATTAATTCGTAACTAATTAATTGAGCTGTACTTCTTAATGACCCTAAAAATGCGTATTTAGAATTTGCGGATCATCCTGCTAGTAATATACCATATGTAGCCAATGAAGACACAGCTAACATGTATAGTATACCCAGATTATAATCTAGTAATACTAAACCAGGACCGTAGGGTACAACAGCATACCCTAACAATGAAAAAATTAATGTTATAATAGGACCAAGGAAAAAAAGTACTATGTTTGCTTGCGTAGGAGAAACATATTCTTTTAATAAAAGTTTAAGGGCATCGGCAAATGCTTGAAGTAAACCATATCAACCTACTGCATTAGGTCCTAATCTTCTTTGCATACTAGCCATAGTTTTTCTTTCAGCTATTGTTACAAAGGCTACTGACAGTAATACTGGCACAGTAACAGCCAATACTTCAAGGACGGACATAATTGTTGCTATATATAACATAAATAAAGTAATAATAATAACCATAAAATTGCATAGAATTCTAGCGTATTTTAATGAATTACTGTAATTATATATGAAACATATTTTATATTTTAATTAATTATAGGCAATGTTAAGGAGTTAGTTCTGTTTTTTTTTTGGAGGGGGGCTTTAAGTACAATTGACTCTTCTCCCGTTGCTTTTAAAAAGCAACTTTCCACTTAAAAAGAATAAGTGGGATTTATTATACAAATTGGTAAATTTATATAAAAGTTAACTAGAACTTTTTTTTTTCTAGTGAAAAAG
>CANXYI010282667.1:0-15960 GCA_948208565.1 Hura crepitans | reverse complement strand
ATTGTCCTAATCAAGATGTTTTATATTCACAAGCTTTTTTATGTACATCGTGTAATGGTTTCTAATTGCTAAGTGATATAAATGGCTTGTGTTGATGGTTGTATGTATATAGCAAGAATGAATGTATTCTATAATGTGGTTAGAGAATGTATATTTTAGTTAAATTGTAGTGACTGAGATGTGACTCTTAAAAAACATGTATGTAGTGGAAGGCTGTTACGATTTTGTGTGATTAGATGGATTATAGAGATATGAGGATGAGTTGTGATATGTATAAGAAGTGCTTTTCCCCAAGTTTAAAATTTTCCAAAAGTGCCTCGAGTAGTCGTTATGCTGCTGGATTTTTGGCACGAGGGTAATAAATGTTATACCTTTTTTATTTGCATATGTGACATAGAGTTAAGGTTTTAAGTTTATTGACTAGTTAAGTATATAGATAAGTTATAGTTAATAGGGGTTATGATGCTCCTTATTTAGGTTTGGTAATCGGATCAGATAAGGGGTGTTACACTTACTTTCAGTACAACATTCGATCCATAAAAAAATGGCTAATTAGAACGGGCTATTCAAGTGTTAGAAGACCCGTTGAGAAGTTGTGTCATTGAATTTAAAGGCAATTAGGATCAATACTTGTCTTTGGTAGAATTTGCATATAACAATTACCATCAAATGAGTTTAGGAATGGCATTATATAAGGCTTTATATAGGAGGAAATGTAGAACCCTACTGTGTTGGAATGAACAAGGTAAAAACAAATTGATTAGACTGAACTTGATCAAGGATGTAGAAGAGAAAGCTAAGATTATCAGAGATTGGTTGAAAGCAACAATAGACATATAAAAGTCATATGCAAACTTAATAAGGAAACTGATTGAATATGAAGTAAGAGATAAAGTCTTACTTAAGGTATCGCCTTAGAAGAAAATACTTCGGTTTGGCAAGAAGGTAAACTGAGTTTAAGATTTATTGACCTGTATAAAGTGATTAAACATATGGGACAAGTGGCTTACTAACTAGCATTACTGTTCGAGTTACTTTCATGTCTCAATGTTAAAGAAATATAGATTAGATCCCTCTTATGTGTTGTCAATAGAGGAAATAAAGGTACAGTGAGATCTTTCATATGATGAGGAACTAGTCTAGATTTTGGCATATGTGGTTAAAGAGCCATATAACAAGGTAGTACCATTGGTAAAGGTACTATAGAAACAACACAATTTGTAAGAAGCAACCTGGGAAAGTGAGTGGTACATGATTGAACAATATCCATATTTGTTTAAACTAGATAAATTTCAAGGATGAAATTTCTTAAGAGGGGAATCAAATGTAACGCTTAAAAACCTCAGTTTTGTGAATGGTACTTCCCGAGGCATGAATAGTATTTTTTGAGCAATCGGGTCACACTGAGGTGATTGAGAGGGATTAATAGTGATACAACTATGATGCATGAAATAATGATGAAAACAAAGTTATTTGGAGTAACCTTTAAACCAATAAAAATTTTCACAGTGATAGGTATTTTAATTGAATTTCTTAAAAACACAATTGATTAATTTAATAGAGTTCCCATTGGTTTTTGGACCCGAGATTTTAAGGGTTTCTAAATAGGGAAATTCTTTAATTTTTAATGTGGAAAAAAGTAATTTTGGAGACCTCAAGAATTAAAATCACATTTTCAAAGCTTAAAATTGATATAAAATTAATCGTAGCTGTCTGATTTCTACATGGCGCGATCATGGCCATCCATGGTCATAATATAAATGGTGTAAGTGTGTTAGAAGCCCCTCATTCTCCTTGATATCCCCTTAGCCAATGCTGTCACCCCCTTTCTCTTTTCTCTCTCTTTTTTTTCTTAATTACTCCATCATATCTCCATGAAAAGCTTTACTTTATACATGAAAAATGATCCTTTTTGTGTTTAGAGCTTCAATTCATTGTTAATTTTGCAAGAAAGAGGCATTTTGGTGGAAAAAGAAAGGTGAGAGGGTTTGAGGTTTCAAACCCTGCAATTAGGGTAAACCCTAAATTGAAACCTTAACATTTTTCTAAGTATTTAGGGATGCCCAATTTAATGATTCTCCTATTATTTTTGAATTTGGAGTACTGTAAATTTTTCTAATAAATTTTCTATTATAAAAATTAGAGAAATTGGAGGAAAGCAAGGATAAAGGAAAAGAGAAGCTATGTGGCGCTATTTGGTATGTCGAATAATTGCTCTGTTAGTGTATTCAATAAAATTTATATGTATGTGGTGAAAATTCAAGAACGATGGCATTATGTGTATGTTATAAATTTAGGGGTTAGGATAACCCTAAAATAACAAATGTGGTACATTAGGGTTTATGGGGGTGTTAAATTAATGGAATGAATGAAAATTGTGTAAAAAAATAAATTAAATGATGAAAATTCAAGGTTGGCTAAATGGTATAATTAAGAGGGGTATAATAGTAATTTAAGTAGTTATAACAAAATGGGCATATTTGGAGTGTGTTAAACTTAAGTAAAATGGTCCACTATGTAATGGATACATAAACGGTGTACGTGACTGATAATTGAGATATTAGGCATATAATATTTATGTATGTTGTGTGTTATGGTGCGTGATACATAATGTGCATGTGAACATTATGTGACTTGCAATGTATGGTAAGATAAAATGATAATACGAGTAATGACATGTGTGTCTACGAGTAAGGATGTAAAATGATAATTTGAAAGTGATAAAAAGAAATGAGGTAAATAAGGATGTGACATTATGAGATGTGGTTGCATGATGTACAACAATATGGTAAATTATTGGTTAATAAATATGTGTAAATCGGAGACATGTAACTTATATGTAACTATACAAAAGGATGTTGATAACCTATATATGCTAGACAACCTATTGAATAGGTTGACTGATCAACTAGGGATGTAACAACTGTTAGGATATTTTAGTGTCATGTTTCATGCCGTTGCAGCCAATGTGAGGCCTATGAGGGCCATCACACATATGTATATTGTACATTGATATGATATGATATTTCTCATATGGGTATAGCTATTGGGAGGTCTAGTAGAATCACTACACATACTCTTAAGCAGGTGCAGCGGTCAGGAGGTTCAATAAGACCACTGTATAATTATTATGATATGTCATGCTGGTGTAGTAGCTGTGAGGTCTAGTAGGGCCACTACAGAATTCCATGTTGGTGTAATAGCTGTGAGGTCCAGTAGGGCCATTACACACTTCCATGCTGATATAGCAATCGTGCGATCTAAAATGTGGTCCATTGCACATTGTGATCCTAATCTCTTGTGTTGGGATTGTTGTCTATTAGATTTAGGCCAGTAAATGGTAAAATATAGTATATGACATCATGAGTAATAAGTTAATAATTAATTCGAAGCTCAAATGTTTTGAAGGCAGATAAATGGCATAACAAGAGAGTAATAAATAATAACGTGGTACCCAAATAAAGACATAAATATGATAAATAAAAGTACATAACATTATTTGATTAATTGCATAACCAACTGGACATTATAATGCATAAGCTTGTTTCATGACATATATTGTGTGACACAACATGCTAAATATGATTGTTTGTGCGAGTGCAAACATGTTTTATCGAATAAAGCTGAAAGCATCGTGTTTTCGATGTGTAGGTTGTAGATAGGCAGCTTTATCTTAACCTCAGTGTAGCAATGTAATGAAGCTAGCTTTAACCTTTTTGGTATACTTTTGCCATGTATAGTGAGATGTACATAATAGTAAATAGCTCTTATGTGTAGATAGGTAAAATGAGCTAGTTTTGTCCCATGCAAATATTTCACTTAAGTTTAGCTTGGACATGCAAATTAAATAATAGATGTTATAGCATGATACTATACATGCATATGAACTCGACTATGTGTTGATGGTGTGATTGTTACGGCTGCTATAACAACTTAGTTGTGAGAATATTGATTGAGGTGGGTTATGAGGACTAGATGGGTCCAACATAATGAATTGAGATTGAGACTTTGTAGAAGTGCTATCCTTATAGGTTTTATCTTGGGATGACATCGTGCAGTCGTTATGCTGCCAAATTTTGGTTTTAGTGGGACAATTTTGTTTTGTTTGCATGTGTACATAATACATGGCTTGTTTACATATGGGCCCAAGGCATTAATGAATTACACACACACATAGCAGCGTTTTAAGAAGATAATGGTGAAACTTTGTAAAACCTCTTAACATGTCATCTCTTGCTAGAGTTGGCAATGGTTTGGGTAAGAGGTGTCACAATATGCCATCTCTCATTTAGACCTAGCTACCTAGTCTGGTAAGGGGTGTCACATATATATACCCTAAATTTCTGTTACAGTTACTTAAAAATAAAAAAGATATACATTTTTTCTTCTTTCTCCTTAAACTTCAAGTTACAAAGAGCCCTTTTATGCATCTTTAAGCAAGGTAATTCATTGAATTTGGTTTTAAGCTGTGCATTTTACTTAATCTTGAATCTAAACTTTGTGTTGAGTGTGTTTGCTAAAATTTGTGCTACTTTTGGTGTTAGAAAAGGAAGGAGTGGAAGAGGCAAGAAAGAAAAAGGCAAAAGTAAAAGCTGTTGTTAAAGCACATTGTAATAACTAAAAGACTCATTTCATAAATAGTACTTGTCGAGGCATGAATAGTATTTTTCAAGTAATTAGGTCACATTGAGGTGGCCGAGGGGGAATACTAGTCATAGAACTGAGATGGTCAAAATAATGATAAAAATGAAGTGATTAGCACTAACTACTAAACCAATAAAATTCTTCATGTAGAGAACTAGTGAATAGTAACTTAAGTTTGCATTGAGTTAGAAAATGGTCGGGATGTGCTCGGACTGACTTAAAAATAGCATGATCTGAAGGTCAAAAATTTCAAAGAGCCTAATGGTGTTAGAATCAGAATTTTCTAAGATCGATTAGTATTTTATTTGATTTTCTTAGAAATGCGAGTGAGTAGTTAATCGAGTTGTTTTTAGTTTTTGGACTTGAGATTTTAGGGGTCCTTAAATTGAGAATTTTTGTAATTTTTTGCATTGAAAGAAATAATTTTTGAGGCCTTGAACATTAAAATTGTGACACCCTCTACTAGATTTCAGAGGAAATTTGATAAGCGGTGCACGTCCTATAGGTCACCCATCCATAGATTTTCCTAGGGTTTATTCATTTAACACTTATTAAAATCTAAATATTTAATCAGACAGGTCCTAGATTAGGTATCTAACCCCATATTCTATCTTATCATGTCATTATCAAACTAGAATTCCTTTAATAGACCCCTCTTAAGTTTGGAAAAAAATTGGGTAGCACAACGGCTATCTGGAGGCATTCTGAATTTTTTTTCACCTGTAAAAGTACTTCTAAAAGCAATATTATCCATCAACCTCTTTCTGGACCCTTCAGGTTCCCCAAATCAAACATAAAACACATATCAGTCACACTTAACAACACACAAGGCCTTAGCCCACATTCATCAAGCCACCTGATTAAACATAACACTCTTAATTCTTATAATTACAGACATATATAGACAATATAGCTTTTAAGCATGCTAACCCATGCCTATAATATTTACATAAGTGCCACTACCCAAATAAAAGGAACTCTATTTACCCATCAACACTTGTATTGCTACACTGCACAATCACCGAGGTTGGTCTGCTTATCCTTGCTACCTACGTACTATAACACGGGTACGTTGAGTATAAAACTCAATGGTGAATTTAAAACCATTTAAAACATGCCACATGCATTAACACACACAAGCAAACATAATACCATGGTCTAGATATAGTGTGTGGGTGATATGCCAGGTGTTTAATGCCATTTAGATATAAGCCATGTTTACTTCAAAATTACCAAAATACCACTATGTTTTATTTATTAAATTTATCATCCTAAGTTATCAGCAATTTTGCTAGAATTGTATTTTACTTTACTTTAGTTCCATTTCATAGGCCCGACTAGGTAGACGACACTTACAGACACTGGACTAAGAGGGAACTAAAAAATTATGCAGTGGCCCATATTTTAGACCCGCTGACCACTACACCGGCTTAGTTTGATAATAGGGATCAGTTCATAGGAACTTCCCAAGTTAGGTAGTGAAAAGTAGGGATCAGTTCGTGGACTTCCTAAGGCAATTTATTATTATCATTATGTCAAATTATTCATCTTGGTCTGCCCCACAGACTAGTGCAGTAGCCCCTCTGGGGACCTTCACCACTGCACCAGTATAGTCTGATATATAGATAATAATGTTAGCAATATAGTGGTCTGCCTCGTAGACTAGTGCAGTGGCTCAATTATGAACCTTGGCCGCTACACTGGCCAAGTCTAATAAACAAATAGTTTAGTAGCTGTTAATCCCTAAGTTCATTAGTCAGCCCATCCAGTGGGTGTCTAACTAATGAGCCATTTGACTTTATTTTACGTTTATTTCTTTACTAATCATCTTTTTATAATATTCTAAGTTGAAAAATAGACAATTATAATTTTTATTAGACAGTTGATTTTTGACCTGGGCAGTTACAAGCCATTTTTAGCTCTACCAGACAATTTTTTAGTTTTCTGAAATATTTTGGGGCACTATCTTAGGCTTAATTAAAGCCATATTAAATATAGTCTAATCCATTATTTTGGCTTATTTATACACATGCTAAGAAGTCATTTTAAATATAGTCCCAAAATTTATTTTTAATGGGACAGTTATAGGTCATTTTTTCTTTTTTACGACGACCATTTTATGTCCTTTTCACATAAATTTTCAGTGCCAATTGCACTCATTACCATATACTTTCATAGGCCTAAAGCCAAGCTCAAATGTATATCTCAAATTGCCATAAAAGTGGCTTCCATTCCATGTCACATAAACATTACAACTTGGTTCAATTTAAGGTACTATTTTCATGCCACAATTAGCTCATTTTAAAGCCATTTTTAACTCACTATTTTAGGCCCCATTTTCCATGCCATTTCTTAATTTTAAAGGATATTCTAATGCCATGCATTTCATGCCTTATTACTCATGCGTATTTACTTAAGCCATGTCGTATGAATATTGCACAATACATACTAAATATGTCATGCCATATCACACACATGTACAAGTTATGCCATACCTTATTTTCATGCCATTTAGCCTTGCATAGCTCTCGGCTAATGCCTCCAAATGGCCATGTACTTACTTTTCTCTACCATCAATCACACATATACATATTATAGCATCACTCAAGCATACTTACACACCCACAATGCCATTATCATGCCACCTATGCCATTACATACCTCATATATGCCTCGACCACACTAAGCGCGTGCACACACACACACACAAGCTTTATTCATCAAGTTTATCATCTACACCTAAAATGCCATCACTAACAAGCCAAATTCCATATAATATGCCAAGCATACATGCCATACACCTAACCTACCCACCAAGGCACCTCTCATCCTAATGAAGCCTCACATCAATACTCATAATTCTCACCATATACACATATAATTCATGCATTTTTCATGTCTAATACCTTAGAGGTCATGCTAAAATCACCTTAACGAGCCATATACACATCACACATAACATACATACCTCTCGACCAAATGGGGAACTCATCCTTTCATTCACTCTTTTCATAAAATGACCATTCTAATAATTCATTCTACATACAATTAACACAAACACAAGCCTAATTCACCATTACATACACTTTGACCTTAAAATCCATAATTTCCATACAATGTTCTCACACTTATTTCATATAAGTTCCTACATACATGCCTTCAATGCCTTAAATTCACTTAACTCTTCAACAAAGAGGACTTTTCCTTCACTTTAAGCTTTCCAAAAGCCTTATTTCCCTTCACTTTGCTTTAATTCACATATACGCCTCTTATTCTTCAAAAATTTATAAAAAATCCTACCAGTCCCCAAATCAAAATTTAAGGTTATAGGCATTCTTAAAATCACCAAATCCTCAAGGAATTAAATTAAAAATGATAGAATCACTTACACACAAGAAGTCTCCTTTTAGCCTCTTTTGATGTACACTTGTTACACCTTGAATTTCCATGAGCTTTAGGCACTCTTATGGCTTCTAATTCCTTTATAATTCAATTATTAACACATTAACATGATTTTTGGTGGCAATTGGCAAGAGAAAAGCTTGTAAAAAGGAGCAAAAATGATAGAGGGAAAGGAAGAATGGTATCAGGATAATGAAAGAGATAGGAGAATAAAGTGAATGGGTAGTGGGTGGATTATGCCATGTGGACACTTAGGTGTCAATAAGGGGTTTATATAGCTACTGAGGTGGCATGAGTGGGGTCACATGCCACCCAAGCATCTCCACCAAGCTCAATTTTTGTAGAAAATTTGGAGAATTTTTAAAAATCACACAGACATATAAAAATTGTCACATTTATTTTAAAAATCCTCGATTAGTCTTATTTAGAAGTTCATAAAATTTCACAACCAAATTCCACCGATAGGACAGTTAACTAAGTTCCTTGATTTACGTTTAAAGCTCAAAATTAAGAAATTTGCAAATGACCTCAAAATTAAAAAATTAGTTCACCAATAGACTCAAGGAAATTTTTAACCTTCAGGGTATGATATTTTCATATCTGTCTAGGCACATCCCGAGTCATTCCTAGCCTGACTCTATTTGAGCCTTCGGCCTATTAGATTATAGCCTAAAATAATTTATTAGTTCTACTAAATCTTTAAATTAATTCAATTTTATAATTTTATGGCCCCTCAAAATTTCATGACTAGTACCCCCGCCTCGTGAAGGTGATTTGACGCTCTAGGAACACTTTTCAGCCTCACTGTTATTGTTCACGGAGCCTTAACTTATGGGCATTACAAAAATCACATTTTTGAAATTTAAATAACAAATAGGATTAATATGGATCATTAGATTGCCATACAGCATGATGGTGGCCGTCCGTGCTCCTAATATGAAAGGTGGCATGTGTGTGTGTGCGCCATATGTGTGAACCACTTTCTTCCTCCTCCATTTCCCCCCTTTGGCTAATGCCATTCCCTGCCACTCCTTGTTTTCTTTTTTTCCTTCATTTCACCCCTAATTCTAAGCCATTTCCATAAGCTAATCCCCTAATTTTGCCTCCATAATCTCCTGAGCATGATTTTACTGAAGGGATTGCTTAATTTGAGAGATTTTAACACTTGATGAATAGTGACAAATTTTTGAGTATGTGATTTTTCTTAAGGTTTCATATTTTTATTAGGTATCATTTAAGGTGTAAATTAAGGATATGTGATTATATTCAATTTTGATATATGTATAATTTTTTAATGAATTTTCTAATGTAAAAACCTATTATGTTTATAGAAAAAGTGAGAGAATTGTTAAAGAAAGGTAAGGAAAAGACTTGAGAGGTGTAATTAGAGTGCATTGGAGTCTATTGTAAGTGAATTTAGTGAAACAAATATTGTATGTTGCTTAATTATGCCATTAAAGTGTGTGTCCATATGTATGGAATAATGGAATTATGTGTGTATGTATATGTTTATGCATGGTGAATGTGTGCATGAGATAAAGTAGTGACTATAAACATGAATGCATGAGGAAAAGACTAAAAATTAAGGTGTATGTGTGTGAATGTGAAATGGCCAAATGCTATGGCCATGGTGTGTGGTTAAGTGCATATGATGTGTAAATGAGTTGTTTTTTCAATTATGAGCATGATTAGTATGAAAAATTGAGGTGAGTTAGGGTGTATGTGCATTTTAGTATAATGGCCGGATAATGTATGTTTAGGTTACATTATATGTGTACATGAATTAAAGGAAGGTTAATTCATGAATAAGCTTAAATATGTGTGGTAACTATAAATGGGACAAAGAATTATAGATGATTGAAGTTTACATGCAATGTGATAATACGGCCGTATGGCAAGGTATAGAAATAATGCTGTGAACACTTGACCTAATCCTATAAAAAGGGTATGGAATTATGGTAATGTGTGACATGTTGCTATAATGCAAATGTATAATGACTATCATGAAAATGTACGTGTATAATTTTGTGTGGCATAAAACAATTGGTGACATATGAAATTAAAATGAGAGAATGACTAAGTTAAGTATACAATAGGAGATGGCTTATATTAGTTAGACCACCTACTGGATAGGCTGACCAGTCAACTAAGGAGTTAGCAGCTATTAGTGGCTTTGATTTGTAAGGATCATTGCCTATTATATTGTATGATGGGTGCAGCTGCTGAGGTTCTAGATGTGAACCTTGCATGCCCTTAGTTATTAGGAGGTCCATGAGGGTTGATCCCCACTATCCTGATATATGACATTAAGAGGTCTATGAGGGTTAATCCCCACTGTCTATTGCCCTAGGATATTAGGAGGTCCATAAGGGCTGATCCCTACTATCCTTATGTTAGGAAGTCCATGAGGACTTTCCCTGCCATTCTGGTCTTGGAAGGTTCCTAAGAACTGATCCCTACTATCAGATGAATTATGGTAAATATAGCTACCGAGGTTTATAATGTGGGCCATTGCATAAGTTTGGATCTCGTTATCCAGTGTTAAAAGCGTCATCTTTCGAGTATTGGCCTTAAAAGTAAAATGGAAAAAATGATATAAGGTTTTATCTTGAGTTTATGTCATGATGTGAATGGAAATAAAACAATGAAAGACTGAATTTGGTTAGCTTAATTATAAATTATAATACAATAAACTGGATATAATGTCGCATGAGCAAATTAAGTACATAACTTGTAATATGAAATAATGGTAAGACAATTGTGTGCGACTATAGTGCTTCCATAGTGGATGATGGATGTATGCATGATACAGTGCATGTTTCATTAAATTTGCCACTAAGCATATGCTTAGTGTGTTAGTTTTCTCAATGTATAGGTTGAGGGTAGTAGAATTGCAGTTCAACCTCAGCCAATAGTGTAGTAGCCAACCAACAAGTAGGGTATATGTTTGCTATATCATATGTGAAGTTTTGTGCAAGGGGAACTCATGTATAGAGGGGTTTGGGCTTAGTCATATAAACTTATTGTATCATGGTTTATAAATATTAAAACAAGTTTTATACTATTGATGCTTATGAGATGTATAACTTATATATTGCATGCTTGGATCTAGTAATGTGACAACTGAGATGACTGTGTATGCTGATATTAATATGAGTATTCTAGGGGATTAGAAGGATCCATTAAGATGTGATGATGATGAGGATTATTATAAAAGTGTTCTTTTGTAGGTTTAAATTTTTAGTTTTTCACCTAGACGGTCTTTATTCTTCTAGATTTTTTCCAATGCATGACTCGTAACTGATTGCTTAAAATGGAACTATACTTAAATTACATAACCAAGGAAGGGTTCTAAGATGATAATGGAAGTGGAATTGTGATATCTCTTATTCAGCTTTGATGGTGGATTGGGTAAGGAGTGTCACACATAGGATATTTTTAGAGAAATTTGTGACCTTTAGAATAGTATGTGCATAGGTAAATGTGTTTTTCCATGTTCAATTTCTACATGAATTTGAATTCTAGGTTTTCTACTATTCTTGAATAATTTTTAATGAAATTCAATGAAATTAGTATATAATTTCTTATGGAAATTTGTGTAAAATATGTTAAAATTCATATGAATTGAGTTGGAGTTGATTAAGAAGTGATTTGGGTTGAATTTGTGTTGAAAATTGGTATATTATTGCTAAAAAATGTCAAATTTTCATGTCAATTTCTATAGAAAAATAGGCCTTATGGCTGTGACCCATTATTGGTCATGCTCGTGACCTCGTTGGGCCAAACCCTTCATCTCTGGACAAAAGTGGGGATTATGGTCGTGACACATAAAGGGGTCACACCTATGACCCCCCTCTTTTTAGCATAATATATTTTGTTTTTCTTTTTCAAAATGTGATGTTTTTGTAAGCCATTTTCAACCCAAATTTGAGGCATGTAATATATGGATTTTTGGCATAAATGAGGCATGAATTTGAGTTTATAAGGACATATTTGATGAGAAGTTGTAGACTAAAAATAAGTATAATTGACTTATTTCGTAAATTTAATAATTGGAATGAGTTTTAATTAAGAGCTTTGATGTTTCTATTGATTCTAACAATATTGGCATGGATTATAAGACTTTCATGAAATGAATTTAGATTGTAATGAGACTTGATATGTGTGCATGTGATAATGATCTTAAGTGACTTTATAGCCCATATGTTATTGATATTAGGACACTATGTTTGATTGATGCATAAAAAAAACACTTTAATGAAATAAAGGGAGCATGAAATGTTATTAGGACTTAATATGTGACAAATATGCTATGTGAACAATTTACGAGGTTATGTTGGCTAAATAATATGAGATGTGTCAAGGCATAACATGTGACAAAGTTATGCCCAAATGAGTAATGTGAAAAACCATAATGAAATTAAGAACTATGTGATCTCAGAAACATTATGAGTTAAACATGAGGATAAGTGACCCTAATTAGTAATGGGTAATGATATGATTGCATGATAAAATGGTAAATAATGGACTGCACCTATGTATAGGTAGGCTATTGTTAGCATTAGGATAGATTGGCATACTGATAGGGTCTTATAAAAGTACTGCATCTTATGTGATATAGCGAGTATAACCGGGTAAGGTCAGTAACCACTATATATATTATGAGGCTCTTTAGAGCATATATGGCTTTCTAGAGCAATTGTGTTTAGAAAAAATGATAGCATATTATGAGCTTATACCATATGTGTGTGCCAGGTGCAACTAAGTAAGGTTAGCAACCATTGTAAAACATATCTAATACCTGTTATCTAGTTTACGTTAGTTGAGTGGTACATTAGGCTAATATAACTGAGTTAATTAAACTTAAATGAGATAGGGCACACTATTTGATGTGTAAACAAAATGAGCATGCATGCATGAGACTTAAAGGAGTAATAAACTTATTTAAATGAGAAGGACCGTGATGATTGCTATATGATGTCTAAATTGTGGGCTAAGCTTGTTCATGCATGACATATATGTGTGACCTATCCAACAGGTAAGTTCAGGTAAGATCTTGTATGATTATGTGTAATGTGTTGTTGTGGCTATAGTGTGATGTGATTGTTTTATGTATATGTATATATCTTTATGTTGTATTAGTGGTGAGGAAAACTAAAGTTGTTAATGCAACACTAAGCATTTCCATCATGGCTAACTTTCGATTTGATTTTTCATAAGGTTAGAATGGGAATTAGATGAAAAAGTGAGAGAGTGAAATGGACGTATGGATTGAGTAGAGTTGGTTAGTGTAAATAACATGGCAAAAAATGGCTAAAGGGTAAACTGGTAATTTTATAAAAAAGCCAAGAGCAAAATGTGAAATCCACTATTCATGGTGAAGAAGAGGAAAAAGACACATGATAGTAATGAAGAAGTGACATGTGGCATGGTAATGATGAGAAAATGTGTGAAAAATGAGGTTTTGGAGTGGGCTTCATTAAATAGTGACAATAAGAGCCGAATGCAGTTAACCTGATAAAAAATTAGTATTAATTATAAGACACATTATAGTGAAATTTGAGGAGCATTTAAGGTCATATAAGGGGTTAAAGATCGAAAATAAAACTTGGATTTATGGTGTGATATGAAGAGTAAATCATTCAGAGTTGATTAAAAAAATCAAGAAGTGTGCTTAGAAAATTCTAAAAGTGGCACATCCTAATGGTAAAAAAATTCCAAGGAATCCAAAAATCATAAGGCTAGAATTTTCTGAACATAGGAGCTTTTAGAAAAGAAAAATAGGGAAACAAATTCAATTAAATGTATATATTTATAGAAAAATTGGAAAATGATTGTGTAGGGAGCATTTTTGGCCATTGGATTAAATAGTATCATGATAAATCTTGTCTATCTAAGTGGAAACAATGGATTAATGAGATGAAACTGATTGAATGATATTTTTAAGGATAATACACATGGAAATATCCTAGCCATCTTTTAAACACTAGATTTAAGGGATCTTTATTTCAAAGGGCCTATATTGAAAACCAGAGATAGGCTCAAGCAATAAGGTAAGGAACCTAGAACCTAGGTCCATACAAACCATTTCTATACTAGTCCACCCAGACTTGATACTAAGAGGTCCACATCAACCAACAAAGACTTAGCCTAGAACATTAGAACCACGACTAAGAGTCTACTTGGACAAACCATAGGCCATGTCCGCACGGATGTAGCCTAAACTAGGCCTAAGGCCTATGAACCAATAGGGTTAACCTAAAATCTACATTCGCATAGACTTAGCAACAAAAGTTTGCACGAACTTGACACCAAAAAGCACCTAGAAGCGTGATATTTCTATTTAGACTTTGATTCCTAATCCTATCGAGATTTTTCTAGGTGTGAGAACTACCTACACAACTTATAAATACCCCTTCCAAGGTTAGAATTGGGGGAGGCAAATTACAGAATCCAAACCTACAGTTCCAAGAGTTTAGACGCTAACTCTAATGCAGGAAATGATCTATTAGTTTTTAGCTTGTACTAAAAATCTTTCTTTCCAAACCTCAACCTTTGCTTTGTTGCTTAAAGCTAATCAAAAGGCAAGATTTGAGGCTTTTATTTGTATTGTTCATCCCGTTTGTATTGTTTTTACAAACTGATGATCTCCTCGAATTAATTGATATGTAAGGTGATTCTATGTAATCCCCACATCAATTATAGGAGTAGGCTATTGTTTTGAACTATTTTGCTCGTATGTAATTACCTACTAAAATGATGTAATCATTATGTTTTTGACACTCTAATGACACTGACTTACCTTAATGCAAGATAAGGTCCGCACGAACTTAGTATTTAAATATGTTTATGATTTGATGTCTATACAGACTTTTATTCAATAACAATCTTTCATTTATTTTGTATATTATGTTTTGGTGTATTTTGTTTACCATGTTGATATGTCCTTGAGCCAATATCATGTGGTATGACTATTTTATTCCTTAATATGCATATTATTGATGTTCTGGAGTTAATGTATGGTCCGCATGGATTCCCTTTCATAAGAAGTGCAGTCTGCATTAATATATGTGTTATATGCATGCGCACTTCATCTTGTAGTCCACATAAACTGCCTTTCATAAGGAACGTAGTCTGCACGGATGTATACATTTTATTTATATGTATTTCATCTTTAGGTCTGTACAGACTCTCTTTCATGAAGGATGCAGTCCACACAAACACATGTTCTAAATTCCAGTTTATATGAATATTGTTGTGATGATTTTATTTTCTCCCTTTACATGATTAATTTGATATTCTCTTAGTCATAATCATTATCTAGGCATGTATCATGATCACTCATATTTGTATTACACATGTTATCATTATGTTTAAGCTTGTTATTAGGTCATCATAGACCACTATTTATGTTACTAATGTCTTTCCTTGAATTATGTATGACTGACCTTTCTTATTGGATTTGAAGTTCAAACGGACATTTAGCTATGACATAATATAGTTCGTGTGGAATAGACTGAAACCCTGATGTAGTCTACATGGACTTGATGATGTAGAGATGAGACCTAGTAGCTTATTTATATTTACTTATTTAGTTTTGTACTTATTAATTCTTTTGTTTATTTTGGGTAGTAATAGTTAGATTAATAACTTATTTTAGACATGAAAATGCCTAACCTCACATCAATAGTTTTCTACCTAATTTGTAATGCCTCGACTATACAGTGTCGTCGAGACTGGGAAAGTGCACTCAGAGTGTTGGGTCACTTGCACGAGTCTCAAGATAGGGCATACTACCCAATAAACTTCAAGGGCCTTAAAAAGGGTGAAAATGACCTCAATAAAAAATTTAGCAGAACTAATAAATTATTTTGAGCTGTAATTTAGTGGGTCATAAGCTTAGATTGAATCAGG
>CANXYI010282581.1:0-11201 GCA_948208565.1 Hura crepitans | reverse complement strand
TCTATGGAGTTATTTCAATCATAAAGGAATTTTAAAGGGGTTACTTGGTTAATTTGGTAGAGAAATGCATGATTTAGAAAGGAAGAAAGATGAAAAAGGTGAGGGACATAAAAAATAGGAAATGGCACTAGCAAATATAGTAAAAAAGAGGAAGATAAGCTCATTTAGTGTATTATGGGCTTGGATGCACTAGATTTATGCTTTTATGTAAGTGGCTTTGGGTTTATTCACTTAATTTTCATTTTACATACACCATTTCTTTTCGATTTTGTGTTAAAGTTTAAAAATGCATTGTTATTTCTCTAGGCCTCTAAAAATAATGTTCTTAGTATCATAATTCATCATTTAATCCCATTAAAGGACTTATAAAATTTTGGGTCAAAATTCCATAATTTGCATAGGTCACTATTCATTCATGTAATCTAAAAATTTTGAGTAAATATTAAATGACCTATAAAAATTAAAATAATTTCTCTAATGGAATCATTGGAATTTTTTACCTCTAAGGTGTGTTATTTTTGCATCAATCTAGGCACATCCCAAACCAATCTGGGCACAAATCCATTTTATGTCACCATTCACTTTTTTATAGCCTATTATGATTTTTTTGTTCTGCTAAATCTTTTAATTATTTCATTTTCATCATTTTTAGGCTCATCAATGTTTTATGAGTAGTACTTGCCTTTTCTAGACCATTGTATAGTTCCTCGGCCTTTCAAAAACACTATTCATGGCTTAAAAAGTATTGTGCATGAAACAATGTTTCACGAGCATTATATTTCTTCCCCTTTTAATTAAATTTCATCCTTGATATTACTTAAAGCAAATATCTATGGATATTGAGCCTATATCTATTCCTCTCTCTCCCACATTACCTCTTCTATATTATGGTGCTTCTATATCACTTTCACTAGTGGTATTGTCTTATTCCTCAGCTATTTGACTTCTCTTGCTAGGATCTTCATTGGTTCTTGTTTATAAGTCAAGTCTTGCCAAACTTGTACTTGTTCTATTACTATCACATTTGTTGGATTTGACTGATATCACCTTAACACAGATGCATGAAAAATATTATATATCTAGTAAAATTCTAGTGGCAATGCTAGATGATAAGCTACTAGACCCGTATACTCTGTAATCTTGTATGGTGAAATGAATCTCAAACTCAATTTTCCTTTCTTGCCAAATCTCAATGTCTTCTTCAATGGAGGTACTTTCAAGAAAACTCTATCACCAACTTCATGTTCTATGTCTTGTCTCTTTAAGTTAGCATATGACTTTGTCTATCTATAGTAGCTTTAAATCTAACTCTTATCACTTTCACTTTCTCTTTTGCATCTCTGACCAAATCTAGTCGCATAATCTTACTCTCCCTAGATTCACTCCAATAATGTTAAGTTCTACACCGCTTGTCATTCAAAGCCTTGCATGATGCCATGCCAAAACTAGCTTGGTAGCTGTTGTTATAGGCAAATTCTACTAGTGATAAGTACTTATCCCAACTTCCTTTAAATTATATCACAAAGCAACAAGGCATATATTCCAATAACTCTCTTTGACTATCTATCAATTTATGGTTAAAAATCAGTACTAAAACTCAATCTTGTTCCCAATGCAGATTGAACCTTTTTCTAAAATCTAGAAGTAAATCTAGGATCCCTATCTAATATGATAGTTATTGGCACTTTATGTACTCCTATAATATAATCTACATATAGTTGTTCTAACTTATCTAGTGAGTAATCCATTCTTACTGGAATGAAATATGTTGCCTTTGTCAATTTATCAACTATCACCCATATAACATCACATTTATTTCTTATCAATGGCAATCCTATGAGAAAGTCTTTGGTAACCTTCTCTCATTCCCACTCTGGAATCGTTATCAGATGTAACAATTTAGATGGAACTTGACATTTGGCCTTAACCTTCTGACATATCAAACATCTCGATATGTATTTTGTCATATCTTTCTCTATTCCTAATAACCAGTAATAAGGTCTCAAATCTATGTACATTTTTGTACTTCCAAGATGCATAACATATAGAGCTTTATGTGCTTCTTACAATATTTGCTTTCTCAATTTATCAATATTAGGTACACAAATCTATCCTGATAATATAAACAATCATCTTCTCTAATCTCAATGCCAGTGCTCTTCCCCTCTGTAACTTTACTCATCTGCTTCTGCAACCGCTCATTTTGCTTATGTTTCTTTCATTTGCTATCTAAAACCTAGTTTTAACTATAATTCTACCAAGATTACATCATTTAAAGTGTATTCAACTCAAGCACTCATCGATTTCATTATAGCTATCATCTTTCTACTTAATGCATTAGCAACCACATTCCCTTTTCCTAAATGGTAGTCAATCAAACAATCGTAATCTTTTATCAATTCCATCTATCTTCACTATTTCAACTTTTAGTTCTTTTTATGTCAAGAGATACTTTAAGCTTTTGTGATCAGTGTAAATGTAACCCCTCTCACCATAGAGATAATTTCTCCACACTTTCAACGTAAACACTATTGCTACCAATTATAGATCATACATCAGATAGCTTCTTTCATGTGGCTTCAATTGCCTTAAAGCATAGGCTATCACCTTTCCTTCTTACATTAACATATAACCAACCCCATTATGTGAAGCATCACTATATATCATGAAATCTTGACCTTGCTTAGGCTATGTAGGAATAGGCACTTCAATCAACATCGCTTTAAGTTTCTCAAAACTTGCCTAGCATATGTCATCGTAGAAAAATTTTACAACCTTTCTCAACAATCTTATGAGTGGTGTGGCTATCAATAAGAATCCTTTCAAAAATCTTCTATAATATCTAGCCAAACCAAAAGAACTATAGATCTTTATGACATTTCTAGGTGGCTTCCACTCCATCTCTACTTTCACTTTACTCAGATATACTCTGATTCTATCTACAGATGTTATGTGTCCTAAGAAAGACAACTCTATCAACCAAAAATAACATTTACTTAGCTTTGCATAAAGTTGTTTCTATCTCAATGTCTATAATAAAATTCTTCAATGTTGTTCATGCTCCTCCTTACTCTTGGAATCCACCAAAATATCATTAATAAGGACTATAACAAATTGGTCCAAGTAATGCTTAAATACTCGGTTTATGAAATCTATAAATGTTACCAGTGCATTAGTGAGCACAAATGGCATCACTAAGAATTCGTAATGCTTATATCTCATTTGAATGTAGTCATCAGAACATCACTTTCCTTGATTCTCAATTGGTAATAACTCAACCTCAAATTAAATTTTGAGAAATAACTTTCTCCCCTAAGCTAGTCATACAAGTCATCAATTCTAGGTTATGGATACTTGTTATTTACTATTACTTTGTTCAACTACCTACAGTCTATGTACAATTGCAATAATATCAGTACTCCCCTAGGAGAAATACTCGGCCAAATGAAACCTTTGTCTAACAACTCTTGTAACTAGACTTTTAACTCTTTTAATTCTGTAGGTGTCATCTAGTACGGAGTAATAGATACTAGTGTTGTACTAGGAAATGCCTCAATCTCAAATTCTAGTTCTCTATGTGGTGGCAATCCTAAGAGATCCTCAGGAAACAAATTAGGGAATTTTGATGCCATAGGTATCTGATCAATCTTTAGAGAAGAATCATTATGAGTGTTAATGATATAGGCAAGGTATGCCTCACATCCCTTCTCTATAAGCCTCCTCACTGTTATGGCAAAAATAAGATTAGGCAGAGAATCACTCTTGCCAAAGATAATCTCTTCATTTCCTTTAGCAGTATAAAGAGTGACCTTTTTCTATTCACAATTTGCCACTGTTCGATGCTTAGACAACTGGTCCATGCCTAAGATCACATCAAACTTATGGAATAAGATTTCTATAAGATCGACTGAGAATATGCTATCTTGGATCATCAAAAGATAGTATCAATAGACTTGGTTCATTATTACACTCTATCCGATTAGATTGCTAACTAAGATGTCTACATCTATGGGTTTAGGCTTTAATCCTTTTGTTAAGTGCTTATGCTATGCATATGTAAGAATGTGTAAAACCATGATGAATCAATGTCGATATATGAGAATCAAATAAAGAGATTGTACTAACAATGACACCTAATACCTTAGCCTTCTCTCGAGCTCTTATGGCATACTGATGAGCTGGTGGTCATGTCTCCATCCTAGTACTCTAGCTCGAACCTAACTTATCTACCAAACCCCTCTAGTCACTACTAGTAACTTGTGATGTAGCTTAAGTATCAGCTAGTCTATCTGGGTAATCCTTTTTAAAATCATATCTTGAGTGACATATAAAGCATCCATCACCTCTCTTTGCAAACCAATGCTCTCCCTCATGTCTTTTCTTACAAATCTTGCACTTTAGATGTGGATTTCTAGCAATAAATCTAGGTGCACTAGAGGCTTGCTTAGAAGGTTGTAATCTATTGTACAAACCCTAACCTTACCTCTAACTCTGGCCCTTCCTTTATGACTAGCCTGCCTTTTATGACTGCTAATTACCATAACTATCCTTCTGCTTTTATGCCCTCAGGTGCAGAACTACCCTTTCTAGCAGTGAAGGCTCTATTTGTTTGAAATAGCTCCCTTCTTTCTTTCATCATTACCTCTATGGCATAGGCTATATATACCAACATCGAAAAGTCTATGATCTTGAAGTTTAAAATCTACATTTTGAGTTCCACATTCAAACCTTTTTGGCTTCTCCTATAAGTAGATATTCCTTTACATACCTACTCAATCGAGAGAATTCTTTCTCATATTCAAAAATCATCTTTTTGCCTTGCTTGAGATCTATAAATTCTTACCTTTCCTTGTCTAATTATGCCTCTTTAATATACCTCTTATGGAACTCTTGAAGAATTTAGTCCCATGTCAAGTCTTCAACTAACTTTCTCTTCTTTATTGTCTGCCACCAATGGTGAGCTTCAACTTGCAGCAAATAAGCAACACACTTTAAATTCTCTACTAGTGTACACACTAGCTATTCTAGTATCCTAATCTTCTTCTTTAACCACAACTCTACTTTCCCAGCATCATCCTCAGTTGTTCCCTCAAAATCCACTACTCTCATTTTCTTCAACCTCTTTAAGTATGTCTTCTGAAAAGCCATAGATAGCGGTACTGAAGCTAGTGGTGGTGGGGGTGACTAAGCAACTGCTGCTATTGTCTATCTCAATAGATTAACTATTTATTATAGATAATTAGTGGAATTTGTCCTTAGGCCTATGCTAGTTTAGTAGCATCATTCAATATATGTGTATCGGCACTAGCTTATGCCCTTTGAGCCTCCTCCCCCTAATTTGATTAAGTCAGTTCACTTATTGTATCTACAAGAGAAAATATTTTAAGCATTTGAAAGTATAGATAACATGGGATATAGACTCTCTAGACATGTGTACTCATGCATTACCTATGTAAGAATGCCTAAACCTAGGCTCTGATACCAAAAACTATCACACCCTTACTCGATTTCCAAATAAACCAAATAAAAGAGTGAACTTCCCTTAAGGTCACCCATCCTTATATTTCCCTAAAGGTCATTCATTTAACTTCTGTTAATTTATTTCGTTTTCATATTTATGTCTAAAATTTTTCTGTCATTTCTTTATGTTCATTTCATTATAGTTAAAATACATAGTGAAAAACCATTTGTTTCATCAAAAAATATTTTTATAGAAAATCAAATAGCATAATAACTATCTGAGCTTTTTAACCAAAAATTTTCCTATCATAAAAATGCACTTCAATATATTCAATCATCAAAACTCTTCTCCTTAACCCTTCTGGTCTTCCATCCTCATCATTCAACACAATCACATGCATAATTATAATATATAAAGTCAGCACTCAATCATAGGGTCTTTAACCCATCATCATCAAAGAAATACATAGAATATAACAGAAATTATTTCACTTACATATATATATTTTTTGATTTCATTTCATAATATTTCATCTCTACTTCATTACTTATTTACAATTCTTTGCATATCCCCAAAACCCTACTATTGTTACTCGCATGAGTATATATCCTAAATTTACGAACAAAAGATAGAGTTTTGCACCCCTGAGACTCGTACTACAACTATTAAGGATTTAACATCTCATATATTTTTCTTATCTCTAACTTGTGTATCAGAACAACATTACACTAAGTAAAACTTAATGGTGAATACTAATTAAAACATATGCATACTCCACACTCAAACATGCATTCATGCAATTATAGTCATTCACAGTAGTTCATTTCCATTCATCAGACAATTACAATGGTTCATGCATAAATTATAGTCAAATAATGCAATATCATACACCACACCATATTTTTCATTCTCATAATTCATTTATGTTCATTTTTACTCAAATAATCATTTTTGCATGTATTATTTATCATTTTTTTCTATTTTAATTATTAGGCCCATATCGATAAACTACACCTAAGAACACTAAATAGCAGAATCCTAGTTGTGCAGTGATTTGCATTTTGAACCTTCACTATAGCTACACCTACTTTATGATGTGAGTGGTTTTATGAACCAAAACACTATTGCACCAGCCCATGAGAGTTGTGTAGTGGCTCTAGAAACCCAAATGCAACTACACCAGCACATATAAATATTGTCCAGTGGCTCTGAATGAACAATGATGGCTGCACCCCTCTAAAGTCATGATAAAAATGGTATTGATTAAAATGATTAAACTTAGTAGTTGCTTTATTCCTAGTTGTTCGGTCAACCCACCTAGTGGTTGTCAACTATGTCGGCCTTCTTTTTTTTATTTTTGATTCAGATTTAGGTCATTTTACATTATTCAAACTCAATTTTCATTCCTTTTTTTGTCATTTCCTTTTTCGAGTGATTTACATATTCACTAGTAATGGTCATTCCCTTAGCTCCCTGCCAAGTTTTCCTTATTTATTTGATTATTCATGTACCATAAACATTATTCATTATTCATAGGTTTATGCACATTTTAATATGCTTAAACTCTCATGATACACATTTATCTATTAATATCTTATTTTATTCTCTTTCACTTTATTTTTATTATACACTTCCTCAAATTCCTTTGCTTTTCAATATTAAGGTATTCAAATCCACTAATGATCATTTCATTATCTAGTCTTCAAGTAATGTGTCTCAGCCATTTTATGTTCTATAACACATATTTATGTTGCAAGCCTTTTTCTACCACTTCATCACATTTTCCTACCTTATATATATCCTATTCATCATTACATCATTCACTCTTATGCATTAATAATCATTATTTACACATACTTCATACATACACCATTCGGGCATGCAAAGAATTATAACAATCGTATTCATTTCCATCATTTTACCTCATGTTCATACATCTTCCATATACATATATGGAAATTATCAATATATAGCTCATTTCTACACATAATCATTCACCGTTCAAACTTACGTACCATTGACACAATTCTGCCACTTAAGGTTCTTACCATTCATATTCAATTGTCACCATTTTTATCATATATTCATCACTTACATACATATATACACCAAATACTTCAATTACACCTATCAAATACACATATTTGCATAACACTTTCATTTTTACAAACCAAGGTTTCATGTAAATTTTCATACAAATGATTCATGTATATGTTTTAATCATATTCACATACCTCTATGTGACAATTCACCACCTCTTAATGATTTTTCTAGCCTTATTTCCCTATTTGCTTCTCTTTTCATACATATACAATTCTTAAATTTAGAAAATTCTTTAAAATTTTATATTAACTCAAATTTCATTTCTAACCATACCTATAGTCTTAAAATCTTCTTTAGTTTACATAACTAAAATAAAAAAAATGAGATTTCTCAACTTGCACTTGAAAGTGTCACTATTCACCATATGAGAAATTCTCCCTTTATGAGACTCATTTTAATAAAATTCCACTTCTATGGAGTTATTTGGGTTATAGAGGGATATTTAGAGGGGTTATTTGCTTAATTTAGTGGAGAAATGTGTGATTTAGGGAGGGAGGAAAATGAAAAATATGAGGGTCATAAAAATAGGAAATGGCATCAGTAATTAGAGTAAAAAGGAGGAAGATAAGCTCATTTGGTTTATTAAGAACTTAGATGTACTAGATTTATACTTTATGTAAGTGGTCTTTAGGCCCATTCACTTAATTCTCGGTTTTATATACCTTATTTCTTTATGATTTTGCATCAAAGCTTTAAAATTCATTGTTATTTCTCTAGGCTTTTAAAAATAATTTTCTTAGTGTCAAAATTCATTATTTAATCCCAATAAGGGACTCATAAAATTTTGGGCATAAATTCCATAACTTGCCCAAGTCATAATTTACTCATGAAGTCTAAAAAATTTTAATAAATAGTAAACGACCTCCAAATATTAAAATTCTTTCTCTAATGGACTTATTAGAATTTTTTACATGCAAAGTGTGCTACTTTTGTGTCCATCCGGGAACATTTTGGATCAATCTCGACACGAACCCATTTATGTCACTATTCACTTATATTGCCTATTATGATTTATTAGTTCTGGTAAATCTTTTAATTATTTAATTTTATTATTTTTTGACTCACCAAATTTTTATGAGCAGTACTTACCCTTTCTAACCAATGTATAGTGCCCTCTGACCTTCTGAAAATACTATTTGTACCTTGAAAAGTACTGTTTATGGAATAGGATTTCACGTGTATGACATAAGGAATATTGGTTAAGTCCAATAATGAATGATCTACATGGTAAGGCATTATGCCATGGTCTATAAGACCATAGATGGATTGACAAAGGGCATTGCAGTTGTCAGTTAAGTGGCCAGTGTTTTGATGATAAGCACAGTATAGGTCATGGTAATGGTTAGATGGAAGTGGTAAGGAATATTGTTCGAGTATTAAGGGTTGGAGAAGGTTCTCTTTTTTTAATTCCTTGATCTTCATGGACAAAGACTTATTTAGATGGAAAGTTTATGGGAAATCTTCCTTGGCCTAGTTGTTTGGTCATTGCTTACCTCTATGGTCAAATTTATGCCCGTCGGGTTCTTTAGAGCACTTTGTTGTTAGACTTCAAACTTCTCTCGCATCTTTTCTTTTTTAAGTGCTATTATTCTTTGTTTCAAAATAGCCATCACTTTGTTAAACTTGTTTCTAGTAACAAATTGACTTTTGCCTTTGGTTTTTGGTCTGGTTGCAATTTTTATGGTAAAAAGTATTTAAGGAAGTAGAAGAGTTAAGTCTTTTCCTTTGAAGAGCTTGAGTTAAGGAAGATCCTCTTAGTTAGCATGATATATTTGTTAATATGATATGATGCATACTTCAAGCATTATAATTATGATGCTATGTTATGCTTAAATTGTATGGATGATTGTAAGATTGAAGGTTAGTGAGGCATGTGATATGTCCATGATGTGCCTAGACATAATATGGATGTGTGGTAGGTGCATGTTACATTTTTACTAGGTAAGATGTTATAGGGTGATTAAAGTCTACATGATACATGATATGTGTCTATGTATGGCATGCTAAATGCGTGGTGAGGCCTACATTTTATTCTTATTAATGTGATATAAGGTGGATGGTTAATGTATGTATGGTTGAATAATACATGACTAAGCCTATGTAATATACATGGAAGGATGAACTCATAGTGTCTCGTTGACATACGCATGATATATGTGTGTGCATGTTGTGACTTCTACGATGTCAATGTATGATTTCTAGCAATGCATAATGCTTATTAGTAATTGATCCATCTTTTAAAAGTGAGCTTTGAATGTTGACATGATCCATACTTTTCCCTTTTCTAAATTAAAGTCAAAATGTATTTATACAAATGAGTAAAAATAAATTCATTATTTTGTTTTATTGAATGAAAAGTATTTAAAAAGATTATGAAATTTAATGATTAAACTAATAAAATTGAGAAGGGGACCTTCTAAGCTTTTGGATTAGGAATCTACTTAGCCTCAATGAGATCTTGAATGATATGATAGGGAGTGGTGCACTTATTTATGAGATAACTTGAAACTTGAAGGTAAGTAGAATATAGATTGAAACTATAATTAGATAGAGAAGGATCAATCCTTAGCTTGGGCATTAGTGGCTATAGTTTTCCTTCTTTTATGAGCTTATTCAAGCACTAAGATAGGGGTTTACCCAATTTAGAGAATTAGCGAGTTCTAACCATGTTGACATTAGTGTCATGGCTTGAATTATCATCTTAAAAGGCAGATTTCCCACTCTTATTGAGTCCTCTATTTTGGAGTTGTAGTTTAAGATTGATAGATATGTCGTTGACCCATTCCTATATGGTAATGCCTTTAGTAGAGAGCCCAACATTCATATAGCTATTATCATTCTTGATGAACATCTTAATTAGGTCAATATCATTTATCTTGCTTCTCATTTTAAGCTCGTTATCCCTCTATCATTCCAAATATTCAAAAAAGGTTTCATCAAGTTTTTGGCACACCAAATGTAAGTCTTTACGAGTTACTTCCATAGTTATGTTGTTTGAGTATTGCTTGTAGAATACACAAGTCAATTCTTCCTAGTTTACTTTGATCTTCTTTTCTAATCTATAGTACTAATCTAGGGCTTACCAAGTTAGAGATATATTAAACAAGCTCACCACCTGTGCTTTTGATAGGTTAGTCGACCTTATGGCTGTACATACTACTTCAAATGTATCCTCAAGCCAAAAGTGCTATCAATCTTATTCTGATTTGGCATCTTAAATTTGTGGGGTATGGCATGATCAAACTTCAGACTGTTATCTTTTAGATTGATATCTTTGCCCTTAATCACTAGGTAACTCATGGCCTCTAGCTTTTCATTTAGTTTTTTGATAGGATCCTCCTGATCATATTTAGGTGGTGGAACATTATTATTACTAGGTTTAATAAGGGGTATTTCTTCATCAAAAAACCTAGTCATCATTCATCTCTTTCTTGCAATTGTCAACAATGAAAGTTTAGCCTTTTTCTTACCGGGCATTCATGTTTGACAATGCATTGGTTATTGTAGCCATCATCCTTTTCTCCAAATCCTAGAGGACTTCATTTAGCATGGTCTTCATCACTAATTCCTCTCTGGACATGATCATTCTCTTTGGTGGGTTGTAGATGGATCAATGATGGCTACAAAATAGTGCGTT
>CANXYI010282397.1:0-14365 GCA_948208565.1 Hura crepitans | reverse complement strand
TAGGCCCGTTAAAGTTTTATGACCAATATGCCAATCATCGAACTCGAAATGACGACCCGTACCGCAGAAAACATCACTCGGACCTGTTCGGTACTATTCATAAGACTTTGACTATCGGACATTATAATTCTTCCCCTCTTAAGAAATTTCATCCTCGAAATTACCTGAAGCAAAGAGGTGAGGATACTATTTTCGCATCTGCTCCTTACTCTCCCATGTTGCCTTTGTCGAGTTGTGGTGTCTCCAAAGTACCTTCACCGACGGGATCTTCTTATTTCTCAACTGCTTCACTTCTTTAGCAAGGATATGTACTGGTTCCTCCTCGTAGGTCAAATCTAGCTGAACTTGTATCTCCTCAGTAGCTATCACATGTGTTGGGTCAGAATGATATCGGCTCAACATAGATATATGAAAGACATTATGTATCTGCTGTAACTCGGGTGGTAAAGCAAGCCTATATGCCAATGGACCCACTCTTTCAATAATCTCATAAGGCTAATGAATTTGGGACTAAGCTTGCCCTTTTTGCCAAACCGAAGCATTTTCTTCCATGGCGACACCTTCAAGAACACCCGATCTCCCACTTTATACTTGATGTCCCTCCTTTTCAAGTCAGCATACGACTTCTACTTATATGAGGCCGCTTTCAATCTTTCTCTGATCACTTTGACCTTTCCCTCCGCATCTTGAACCAAGTCAGATTCAACAATCTTGTTTTCTTCCACTTTGCTCTAACAAAGCGGAGTCCTGCATCGATGATCATATAACGCTTCATATGGTGCCATGCCTAAGCTAGCCTTATAGCTGTTGTTGTATGCAAATTCTACTAGTGCCAAGTATTGATCCCAATTCCTTTGAACTCGATGGCACAGCTTCTTAGCATGTCATCCAATACCTATATCACTCTCTCAGATTGTCCATCCGTCTGAGGGTGGAATGCTGTACTATAGGTCAATTGAGTACCCAAGGCCTCCTATAGCTTCTTCCAAAGCCTAGATGTGAATCTTGGGTCCCGAAATGATATTATCACTGCTCACACTCCATGTAATCTCACAATCTCGTCAATGTATAGCTTGGCCAATTTCTCTAATGAATAATCCATTCTCACAAGTATGAAGTGAGCTGTCTTGGTTAGCCTATCCACGATCACCCATATAGCATCACATCTACTCCTTGTCATAGGTAATCCCATAACAAAATCCATAGTGATCTTCTCCCATTTCCATTCTAGAATTGTAATCGAGTGTAGCAATCCAGAAGGAACTTGGTGCTTTGCTTTCACCTGTTGACATGTTAGACATCGTGCCACGTACTCAGTTACCCCACATTTCATTTCAGGCCACCAATAGTAAGACTTTAACCCAAGGTACATTTTCGTGCTTCTTAGGTGCATTAAGTATGGAGCTTCATGAGCTTCTCTCAAAATTTGTAACCTCAACTCCTCGATATCAGGTACACATAGCCTATTCTAATAATATAGGCTTCCATCCTCTGCTAATTCATAACCTACTACCTTCCCTTCTTTAACTTTATCCACTATCTGTGCTAAGTGAGTATCTTTCATCTGTGCCTCTTTCACTTGCTGTCTAAAATTAGCCTTAACTAGCAACTTAGCTAACACTACACCATCTGGAGTGTACTCTACTCTAGCATTATCGATCTCAGTGTGGCTATTTGACTCAATGCATTAGTAACTACATTTGACTTGCCTGGATGATAGTCGATTAAGCAATCTTAGTCCTTGATCAACTCCATCCACCATTGCTGCCTCAAATTCAACTCTTTCTACTTAGGCAAGTACTTTAAACTCTTGTGAATTGGTATCAGAGCCTAACCCTCCCCAGTATGGGTATGACAGTGGGGACGCTATGTCCTAATGTGGGGAGGACCACACTTAGGGCGGATAGGTAACCTATCCCATATCGAAATGGGGAGAAGATGGTAACCTTATAAGTAAGGCCTTAGTATCCCTGGTTAGTGCGCTTTTAGGTGTTAAGGGTTTGGATCCCATCAGAACTATAAAGTTAAACGTGTTTCAGTGAGAGTAGTACCAAGATGAGTGACCATTTAAGAAGTTCTCATGTTGCACCCTTTGTCCAAGAGACAAAGCTATGAGGCCCAGTGGGCCAAAGCAGACAATACTAATCAGGTAGGCTGGGTCATTACAATATTGACCAAATTAAGATGTTTATCCAGAATGCTAATAGCTATATGAATGCTTGGCTCTCTTCTAAAGGCATTGCCACATGGGAATGGCTAAAGGACATAGCTGTCCATCTTAAGCTAGCACCTTAGAGTAAAGGATTTAAAAAGAATTGGGAACTTGCCTATCAAAATAATAATTCAGGCCAAGTCATTAATGTCTACATGGTTAGGACTCGCTATTTCTCCAAATTGGGTAGATCTCTGTCTTGGTGTTTGAATAAGCTTATAAAAGAAGAAAACTGTAGCCATTAATGCCTAAGCCATAGATTGATCCTCCTTCACCTAATCATAGAACTGATCTATGTTGTGCTTATTATCAAGTGATAGGCTATCTCATGAACAAGTGCAACACTTTTCATCATGCCATCCAAGATCTCGTTGATGCCGAGCAGATAACTGATCCATAAGTTAGAAGCTCCCCAATTAAATCTTATTCTCCATTTCTTTTTAGTTTAGTTTTAAACTTTTGTAATCTTTTTAATTACTTTTTCCTTTTAATGAAATAAAATATTAAATTTACTTTTAGATGTTTATATGAATACATTTTAACTTTAACATAAAAAGGGGAAAATTCGGAACCACATTTTGCAAAGCAGATCAACTTTAACTTTCTCCTAAAAAATGGATCAATAATTAATAGGCATCACTAGGAATCATACATAATATTAAGCATCACCAAAACATATATGCATTATAATGCTTTAGAGATGCATCATAATATGCACTTTGTAGGAATAGTTCACATCATCCTCATAAACTTGCATCTAGTTACACCTTACATTAGATATAATCATTCATGCATCATCACCATGTGATTAACATGCAAACCTCATCCATGTCCACACACATTTGAATCATAGAAGCTATATCCTATGGCATACTATACTTAGGCATTACCATGCACCACTCATCATGCATACTTCATTCACTATGCATCATCCCACCTAATATAGGTGTCACATGCATTTATTAATTCATATCCATATGCATGTTTCACCTTGTCCACGTATCATACTAACTATAAGGATCATCCTTTGCTTAGGCTCTTCAAGGGAAAACACTTAGCCAATATTTCTTTTCCTTTTTTTTTGACATCACTACCAAAAATGGCAAATAGACTCAAAACTAAAGGTAAAAATTAGCTTATGACTAAAGGCATAATGAATAAGACAATGGCAACATTAGAACGAAGGATAATAATGTTTGTAGAAGAAAGGATTCAAGAAGTCTAACAACAAGGTGCTTTGGAGAACTCAATAGGCATGAATTTAACCATAGACTCAAGCAATGACCAAGCAATTGAGCCAAGAAACATTCCTTGTAGATTTGCCTATATAAATAAGCCCTTGTCAATTATGCTTAAACAAAGAGATAAAACTCCTTCCACCCTTAATACTTGAATATCTTTCCTTATCACTTCCACCTAACCATCGCCATGACCTATACTATGCTTATCACCAAAGGATTGGCCATCTGACCTACAACTGAAAAGCCCTATGTCAAGCCATCTAAGACTTTATAGACTGTGGTGCAATATCCTGAAGATCACCAATTACTAGACCTCAGTGTCATATATTAATTCTCTGAAAAGTAAGGTTCTCTCTTCTTGATTTTCGGCCTCAAATAATTAAGCATTCTCTTTTCAATCATCGTTGCCCTCATTAAAAAAAGAGAGTTTTCTAATTCTCACTAGGCCAATTAATCAAGAAAATAAGCCTAGGCAAAGTTAAGGAAATTGAGAGAAAATATTTAGCCAAGAAAATCTTTGGATTAACTAATAACAGGGATATCATTAATGCAGTACTTGAAAAGGTCAAGAGGATAACATTTAACATATAATCGAAGCATAAAGATTTAAGATACTAGGGGGCATAAAGCTAGCACTTACACAATTTATCTATCTATTAGAGGAACCCCTTTAAGATCCTAACAATGTATGCTTCAAAGCCATAAAATTTTAAATTGTCCTGTTGAAAAATTCTATATACTTTTGATAATTTCATGAAGCCCCTTCAGAGGATGCAATTTTAGGTCCAATTAATTAGAGATAGCATGACTAGGTCCTAAACCTTAACCAAATGTGGATAAGCTAAATAAAAAAAAGAAAAAAATAAAAGCAAAGGCTCATTAGGCCGAAAACATGCAAAGGTAGCCTTGGCAATAATTAGAGCATACCTTACTAGATTAAAAACCCACAAAGGGTGATCTAGGCAATAATTAGAGGTAGAGAGAAAATATTTACTTGAAAAATCTTCAAACCAGCTAATAACAAGGGTACCATACTATGCAATCACATATATTTGCATGCTCTATCATTTGGTTAAATCACTCATTCTTCAGCCATATGTTTAAATGCTCGATCTTTTTTTCTTCATGTTCATTTCATTCTTTTTCCTCACCACCTTTGTGGCATATTCCATTCAACTTACTCCTCTCTTCCTTTATGGAACATTTCACTTCCTTTTTCCACCTTTCAATATCTCAACTCAACCTACTTCTCTACACCTTCCCTTCATTCTTTAATTACCCCAACCTAGCCTACCACTTTGCACCTTCACTTTATCAAACCCAAGTTTTTCCTATGACGATTTTGAAAGGAGTGTGATCTCAGTAACAAAACATGTACTAGTTCATAATTTAGACACATAGTCACCCATACATCCAAAAAATAAATTTACTCACTCATATTCATTCATACATCCATTCTAGGAAAAGATACCCATTTGCCTATATATATATCTGCCTTCACCATTCATCCATTATAAGAAAGGATTCATTCATTCACTCATCTAAAAAATGGTTATATTCATCATACAGTTGCCCTTACATGCATTCATCATTCATTTAGATTCCTCATTCATTTAAAAGAGAATAAACAAAAACACATGCATCACTACATTCATTAGAAATACATTATTTAGTGGAAAACATACCTTATCGCATTCCTTTATTTAGAAAAGATTAGGAACCAATGTGCATATCATTCATTCATCCACTAATATCACTAAATTTATTCACCTATATCCATTCAAGTAGATATATAGTCAATAGATATGTGTCTATCCATTTATGGCATATTCATATCAAATCATTAAATTGCCATATTCATTCACTAGAGTCATCTCATTCACCACCTTCATATTTCCATGCTCATTCATCTAAGATAAAATAGAGTGCATTTATTCATTTAAGAGAAAACTATGTCACCTTATCACTAGACACATTTATACATTTGTGCATATATCAGCTCGTTCACATACTCCCATTAAGTAGGCATTAATGTATCTAGTATTACTCATATACTTTAGGCATATAACATATATACACATGCATTATTCACAGAGTTTAGCATATTCATAAAAAAATCAGGTACAAAAAATTCATTAGGCTTATGTGTATCAATACAAACATGCATGCATTATCATTCATTATTTGGCATAAGCATATTATCCAGACATCAGTTATATAGCTTACATAGCTTAGGATCATAAAAGACAAGTAACATACAAGTACACATCATCTAGGATAGATTTACATTTATTCATGCATCATAGAAAAGATTCATTTACATTTATTCATGTATCATAGAAAAGATTCATTCATTTATCTAAGAACTAAGCACAAACTTACCTATGTAGGGCACTACATTCATGTCAATCTATATCAATTCACATGTATACATCTATTAGTCACATAAAATGCACACTCACATACATTTAAAAGAATATCAACCATATATAACTCTAACTCATGCATCAGTCATGCATTTGCATCACACATAACATATGTGCACATAATGTCACACATATACTTGCACAATATTAATGTCCTTAACACTAGATACGATTTGAACCATTTCTTTAGACTCATCGCTAGATTTGGTTTGGTCAACTTTCAGCTCTTCCAAACTTATCACCAGATTTGGTTCGATCAACTTTTAGCTCTTTGAGACTTATCACCAGATTTCATTCGATCAACTTTTAGCTCTTTTAAACTTATCACTAGATTTGGTTTGGTCCACCTACAACTTACAAACCCAGAGCAAAGTAGTCACCCATATTTAGTGTAGCTTATCTTCATCTAGGGCAAGCAGACACTTACATTCGGTGTAGTTTTCTTCATCTTTAACATCTTAAAATTCCCTTGAATAGGCACTTGTATTTGGTGTAGTTCTTTTTAGTTTTGATATCCTCTAAAGGCGAACAAGTACCCATATTCGGTGTAGTTTGACTTGTGAGGTGGTTCTATGTAATCCCTACATCAATTATATGAGTATGTTAATGTTTTAAAGTTGTTTTTATCATATCCTAATAATTCATTAATAATTTTAATCATTTTTAGCTTCTAAAACTGGCACCCTAAATCACATGGACTTACTTTAGTGAACGTTGAGGTCCACATAGACAAATTATTTAAATATATGATGGTATGTAGTTTGTACGGACTAATGTTTGATAATGGTTTCATGTTTATCTTATGTACTCTATTTTAATACTCTATGGCATGCTATTGATATGTATTTATGCCTTTAGAATGTATCATAATGATTATGTCTCAATGTACATGTCATTGATATTCTAAAATTAATGTTTAGTCCGCACTGACTCCTTTTCACTTGGAGTGTAGTCTGCGCAGATATAGATTTTGAGAATATATGTTTCATTTGCTAGTTTGCACAGATATGTGTTTTATGTTTTAGTGTTTTATTCACTGGTCTGCACAAACTCCCTTTCACGAGGAGTGTAGTCCTCACAGACACATGTTTTAGAGTACAATTTGCATGAATATTGTTGTGATGAAATTATGTTCTCCTTCACATGATTAATCCATCATCCTCTCATTCATAATCATCACTTGGGCATATACCATGATCATTCTTATCTACATATAAAATTATTACATGTATTGCTATCATTCCATTTGGTACTACTATTAGGTCCTCACGGACCTCTATTTGTGTTATAAATCATTTCTCTTGAGTTGTGTAAGATTGATAATTTATGCTGCATATGAAGTCTAGATGGACATATTAGTTATGACATTCTATAGTCCACATGGACATAGACTGAGGGCCTTAATAGTCTACATGGACTTTTCAATGTAAAAATGGGATCAATAATTTACTCCTTATTTATTTATTTGGTTTTGTACCTTTTATTTATTTTTGGGTTGTTATAGGTAGTTTAACAACTTGTTTTATATGTAAAAAGCCTAATTTCACATCAATGATTTTCTATCTAAATAATTGGTATTTTCTTAATAAAATGGTTTTGAGTTTTCCTTAACAAAAGTCACATAAAAAATGTACTTTAATAAAGCCAATCTCTTAGAGATGGGAGTTGGGTAATTATTGCCAATTACTATGGAATTACGGGTAGTTCTCAAGTTAAACAATAACTAATAAATGACCTGATTTGTGGATGCTCAATTTACATATATGCTTTATTGTACATTTTGAACATTGTAACTTATTTTCTTTATGTGAAAAGGTCACATGCATGTTTTTAATTAAGATACTTGCTTGCATGATACGGGATCGATAAGCATTCGAATATAAAGAAGGTATATTATTAGGGCATAAATAAGATATAATTTCGAACCCTATCTAGACAAAAGATTAGTGGTCCTAATGTAGAGCCAAGTGGCAATTCCAAACACTAATCGCCTAATCCTCGGTATATAATAAAGTCTATAACCCATATCAATTATATATCTATAGCATCCAAATAGGGGCAGCTGCACCCGCATCTATTGTATATGTGTAATACCCAAATAGGGCTTATGCGATTGCACCCGTATCAATTGCATCACACCTCAAATTCTAGTTTGATTTTTACAAGGATACGAATGAAAGTAATAGAAAAAATGGGAAATGAAATGGATGTACAGATCGCGTAGAGTCGATAGGTGTAAACTATAGAGCAAAACACGACTCAAGGGCAAAATAGTAATTTTATGGAAAGGTCAGGGGAAAAATAAGAAACATAAATTTGGAAGCCCTAAATGAGTAGGACAAGTGTAGTGGGGTGGCCAATAGGAATGTGGCATGTAGAGTATATGAAAATGTGGAAAAAATGAGGTTCGGGACATGATATTGATGAATAGTGACACAAGGTCGTGAATAGTGCATCTCGAGCTCGATATGAAATTATTAGACAATAAATTAGTGTTAATTATAAAATGCATTACGGTGAAATTTGAGAAGAATTTAAGGTCTTATAGAAGGTTAAAAGTGAAAAACAAGATATGAAATTATGATCTACAACGAATAGTAAATGGTTCATAGTTGAATGGAAAATAAAAAAAATATGCTCAAAAAATTCCAAAATTGGCACATCTAGATACTCAAATAATTTGAGGGTTATGAAAATCATATTACTTGAACTTTTATGACATTAGAGTTATTGGCAAAAAAATTAAGGAAACAAATTCAAGAAAAAAACGCCTATTTATGGAAAATGTGGTGGCATATGTGTTTTAACCATTGGATCAAGTAGAGATGTGAAGAGATCATAGCCATTTGAGGAAAAGATGGAGTTAATGACATGGAAATAATAAATGTTAATTTTAAAGGAATTACACATGGAACAATCCTAGCCATCTATGTGTAAAAGTCAACATTTAATCCTAGCCCTCTTTTCTATGTATATATTCCAAAATAATATTAAAATACTCAATTAGTTCTAGCAAAAATTCAGCCTCATTCGTTCCTCTTCTTAGATGAATTCTACCCCTTCTCACCTCTCAAAGTAAATTTGCTAAATGCCCATTGTACTTCACTAATACACACTAACATTAAAACCTACATCAAGGCAAGTTGATAGCCTTACAAGAATACATGAGAAAAGATGGAATTAGAGGGAATTAAGGGATGGAAATCAAGTGCTCAAGGCTATTTGAGAGGTGGTAAGTAATTCTTAAACTTATGAATTGTATTAGTTATTTAGAGTATATTAGTGAGTAATTAAATAAGCATATGAGAAAATATGTGATGCATGTTGTTTTAATAGGATTTTCATGAGGAAGATGGTTATGGAATGATGGAAATGAAGATAAAGAATTTATGGATTAAAGCTCATTAAGAGGTATGTGTATTCTAAACCTTGTTTAATGTATGTTTATGATTTACGTGAAGTGTTATTTTAATGTATTGTCTTGGATGAATAACATGAGTGGATGGAAATGATATGAGGTTTATGTTAGAATATTTAAAAGTGGGGAAAACAAAGAAAATATGGAATGGAAATTAATTGGTATGAATTTACATTTTTTTAATGAAAACTTTAGTATTATGTATATTATGGAAGTGTTAGTTTAGCTTGAATAATAGCGGTAGAATGAAATAATATTGAAAGACATAATTAGGGTCTAAAAGAATTATGTTAGCATATTTTAAATGATGAAATTAAATACAAAAATTAAACAACCTATGATGACCTAAACTTATGGGAAATGGAATGATGTAAATTTTATGATTAATTAGGCATATAGCATAGTTAATTTGTGTAAATAGATAAAGAAATTGGTGTGGAAAAATAAATAAGCTGAATGATAATTTGGGGAATTAGTATTATGAAGAATTCAAAATTTTTGTGTATGCATAAGCATGCTAATATGATGAATAATAAATTATAAATGATAAATAATAATAAAAAAGAAAATATAATATTTAAAAGAATTTATTTCAACCTTAGTTACATAATTAAAGAACATGAAGTTAATTATACAATTAAGTTAACATATAATAGACACATTAAAAATATACATATAAATATAAAGGCCTAATTATGTAAAGAGATTGATTGTGAAGAAATAAAGGGGAATAATACTTCTCGAATAGTGGATAGTGTTTCCTAAGACCCGAGTCACACTAATGTTACTAAATGGAAATATTAATTAAAACATAATTATAAGTGAAACTTAGAATGAAATTGAAGTAATTTAGGTTGTTAAAAATGCAAGTAAAGTTCTCCTTTGGTGTCTTGAGAATAGTAACCTAGTTAAAGCTGAATGGTAGTATTTTAAAAGTGCTCAAAATAATTTGAAAATAGCATGTTTTGATGCTAAAAAATTCTAACTAAGCCAATAGAACTAGAATTAGAATTTTCTAACATTAGAAAGTGATTTAGTGGAAATAATTAAAGACAAAAAAATGCTACTTTTAAATAGTTCCCCTTTGAATTAAATTACGATTTTCTTGAAATATCTAAAACATTTATTTATCTAATTTTTGGCATTAAGAGATAATTAAAAGGACATATTAAACACAAAGAATGAAATTTTAAGAAGAATTAAGGTGAGAATTAATCACAACCCTTAGATATGCCACATATCTAGAATCTAACCATTCTTAAAAAGAAAAAAATAAAAATTACATGTATGAACATATATAATTGTTATAAAATATACTCTTTTAAATGGGAACACTAATACATAGAACTAAGGTGTATTTGACATAAATAAAGATTATAAAAAAGAACATTTAAATGTTAGGAATATATGAGAAACTAAGGAAGATAAAGATATTATGAGTATATTATAAATTTATATTAGGGATATAGGATATTTAATAAACATCAAGTAGGATAACAAAAGATAACAATTCAAAATTTAAAAGCTAATTTAAGGAAACTCTCACAACACAGATATGACATGAAACTAAATATATGAAGGTAATCATGACAAGTTTACATGAGCATGCTATGCTTGCAAAAATAAGAATGACCATATCAAATTATGAATATGAGGTGAAATATGACAATGTTTTAAGAAAATTGATGTTATATATCAGTATGTTTTCAATATGGGAATATGAAGTGAATATTGGAAAATGAATATAAATTATTTATACATCTTATATAACCAATTGAAACATGGTTAAAAGTGAAGTGGAATGATAAAGAAGAAAAGCCCATATGAGTTAGACATCCTACTCTATAGGTTGATTAGTCAGCTAGGGAGTAGTAGCTGTTAGGACACTAGAGTGTCCCCTTTTTATGATAGGTATGGCCATTAAGGTTCTAGATGAGAACTCCTGCACATCTTATGTTATTGATATAATATACTCGTGTGGGTGTAGCTACAATTGAGATCCATGACGGCCACTACACATGTGTTTATACTTATGTTATGATCATGATGGGTGTAGTCGTTGAGGTCTAAAATGCGGATCTTTACACAACTTTTAAGACGAGTGCAGCCGTTGAGGCTCTAGATGAGAACCCTCACATGTTGATCATTTTATGTTATGATGGGTGCAGCCATTGAGGTCTAAAATATGGGCCCTCACAGACACTGTGATCCTGTTATCCAATAATGAGAATATGTTTATCTAATATGGGCTAAAAGAGGAAATTATATGATAAGGACTAATTAATATACCATTAGTGGTATTATAAAGTTTGCAGCGAATAATGTGGAAAAAGGAAATGAAAGGAAATAAGGTGAAGAAGGAAATGAAAATGAATTAATCATGTGACACCCTTTATTCGGTCTGATCATCAGACATGAATAAGGAGCGACACACACATCATCATCCAAACTCACTTAACCATCTTTTATTATTAAAACCTGAATAAATTATAACCTTTTTGAAAATGTTTGATTAAGTATTAAATCTTGAAATTTTCATTTAAATAAAATCTTGCCTTTACATTTTAAAACCATTTTAGGAATCCTCCTATAAAAAATCTAGCAGTATAATGACTATACTCGGACACTATACCAAAATGAATAATAACCTTGTGTAAAAAAAAGCACTTCTATACTCAACGAAACTCAAACCCCTACCTTTGTGATCCTCTGATCACTCTAAATCATCTAACATCTTAAACATATTTCATGCAATGAGAAGAGATATCATACAAGCATTAAAAGAAACTTAAAGTTTAAAAGTTACAAAATAAATTTACAAATTTAGATAAGCCTAATCCCTCATAAAGTACATATGAGTGTCTCTGTACAATTACATCACATAATTATATGAACAAAAAACAAAATACTACAAGCATTTTTCTCTTGATCTATAATAGCTATCAATGCTTCGACTCTAATCTAGTTCCTTTACTTATGCATCACAAAAATACACTATGCACTAAGTACTAGCTTAGTGGTGTAATTTATGTAAAAAGTGTGAATGCACCATATACGAACTTGCATTATATTAGTATACCATAATAATAAAATTGTACACTAGATGAACATAAAATCATGTCATGTAGGTGTAACTAAAAAAAAAAAAATCCTCATACATCATATAACAAATAAAACTCTGATACATAGATAATCAAGCATAAATTATAACCTTTTTATACATTTACCTTGTATTTTTTATTTCATTATCAATTGTTTAAGTATGCCTATACTTAGGGAAACACTTACACTAAACTGGATAATAGGGACTCATTAAACCACTTAGGCCCTCGGGACCCCTAGGTCTCAACACATCAGACCAATAAGGTCTACACATCAAACACGAAGGTTTGCATATCATGCCTAAAAGTTATGTATCATTATATATCCTTAAGGTCACAAATCAATATTAGACTCAAAGGTCAACACATCATACTAGAAGGTCATGTAAAGACATAAGTACCCTAGTAGTTACTATACTCCCTTAGTCAACCAGTCAACCTATCCAATCTAAGATACATTCTAGTGTGGGTTGCTCACCATTAAATTTAGTTTCACCATTAATAGTGCATTATACATGGCTTTTATGTATGCTTGGTCAACAATGACCAAACGGGAAAATCATCTCATTTTAGTTATAAATCTTATTTTCATATGTAAATATTAGATTACACTAGCAATTTGTTTCATTACGGTTACAACATCTTGTATACATATAATTCTTATCATCATCTCTTAATACCTTTCAATATGAATACTAAATCTAACTATCATAACACATTATAAGTAACATAATCTTTTATATATTCAGGTTATAATTATTAGAAGTATGCCTTAGAGCTCATATAATAGGGTAGTATTCATGTATTTAAACCTTGTGAAATGATATTATAAATCATCTCTTCATATCATGGTATTTTTATATATTACTTATAATTGTTTGCAATGTCTTAAACCATATTATAAAGTCTTTGGCATATAATCATAGTGCAGAGAAAATCATGAAGTGTTCATGATGTGAGGTTCTTATTGCATGCAAATGTGATATACCTAAATATCCCTGATCATAGTATTAATAAGATGGGACATTGTTAATACAAAAAGATCAACACATGTTATGCTTCCTGATTAGATCAAGCAATAGTTCTCATAAGCTATAAGTATATAGATGGTTGGAGTTAACATGTGGATTCTTACATGGGAAGTAAGTACATTAGAAACCCACCATGAGATCTTCACATGGATTCTTAATTTATGTCAGTGAAAGTATCTCATCATATCAGTGGTGCAAGTATCCATAGATTTGAGATTACTAACTATCTTAAATATAGAGTAACATACTTTGATTCCAAAACTTTTACTTCAAACAAGAAGTATACATAGTGAGGTACTTAAGTATGGGATAACATATTTAAAGATAGGATACTAATCAACAAAGGATTCACCACCCTAGATTATAGTGGGGAGTTTATCTCATAGTTCTGATGAGTAACCTATATTCAGGAATCTCTGGCTAGAGCAAAGTGCCTTGTGTGAATGGGATTCACTAAGGGCATTTTGCAAATAAAGGTGAAATTATCAGAACAATATGTTCAGGGTTTAATTAGACATAATTAGTTAAGCTATAAGTTGAGTTAAGGTATGAGTTGACATAAGTCCATACTCAAAACTGGATGAGGTAAAAGATGGTGAAAGGAGTTTATTGCATTGTAACTGTATCTGGAAGGGTTAAGTCAAACCACTTGACTTTCCAGAACTTGGGTACTCATGATGCATGGTTAAATACCTCTCTTGACTTGTATACAAGTGATATATCAATATATTAATTGATATTGATTTAATAAGATTGAATCTTTAGAGTCCTAGTTGGACTAAGACTCTGATTCACTGTGTATTGCCAAGCTATTTGGAAACCGTAGAGTCACACACATAAAAGGAGTTTAAGGAAGATTCAGTAAGATTGAATGTTCTAATGATATAGGATATTATTGGAAGATGAATTAATAAGAAGAAATAAGCAAATGGGCTT
>CANXYI010282395.1:0-18304 GCA_948208565.1 Hura crepitans | reverse complement strand
TTATAACCAAAAAATGTGTTTGTCATTATTCTTTGCAATGTATGACTACGGTATGGTTTCTTACAAGTGTCATGATAATGATATGATATACGTTATGTCTTATGGCCTATAATTGATTATTATAGGATGTTTGTATTTTTTTGGCATATTGATATTTAAAGGCATGATTATTGCTTGAAATGCGCATGTTTGTGTATAAGTCACTGAAAATGCATGTTGTGATTATTAAACCCGAAAATGGCTTATGTGCATATATAGACATGCTATAACTAAGCTTTTTACATGTTAAAGTGATTACACCACTAAGTAAAAGCTTAGTGCATTGCTTGTTTGCGATGCATAGGTAATAGGGTAGCAGATTAGAGCCAAAGCTTCTGCATATCAAAAGACACGAAGATAACCCCTGTGTGGGCATTTTGTACTCTTTTTTGTAATAATAGTGGTGATGTAAATTTAATGGTTATATAGTGAGTGTGCTCTTGTGATCCCAGATGGATTGGGTCTAATTTGCATTTTACAACTGGTTTTTGTATGAAATATTTTAACTATTGACTTTGTTTTTCTGCTTCTCGCATGCTTGTGTGTTGATTAATGAGTTTGCATGTGACAATATTGATCATGGAGAGCCTGAGGCTCATTGTGTTCTATGTTGAGTTTGGAGGGTCAGGAGGACTCGTTAGAGTTGGAGATGAGTTTATTATTATTATAGAAGTGTTTTTAAGTGGGTAAAAATTTGGAAAAGTGTTCCGGTACAGCTATTATGTTGCTAGATTTTTGACACAATGACCCCAATGTTTACATCGATTCACGTGCCAAAAGGTTTTTGATGTTTTATTTTATTTTCAAGTTAAGAAATGTTTTCTTATATAAAAGTTTTAAATTTAAGTGATTTTGGATAACGAAACTGGATATCATTTTGTGTACGTGTGTCCCCCATTCTAGTTCAGTGTACGGATCGGGCAGAGGGCACCATAATTATGGTATTAAACTAATGAGTCATATAATGAATCTTTGAGAAAGAGTGATTAAGCACCGACTCAGGGATATTACAGAGGTGTCTGAGATCTAATTTTGTTTTATGCTAGGTAGATTGGAGAACTTTAGAGAAAATAAGAGAAACCTTCCTTTGATTTTCATAAACTTAAAAAAGGCAGATGATAGAATACTGAGAAAAGTTTTTTGGTGGAGTTTAGAGAGCAAATATTTTCATGTTAAGTACATAAATATTATTAAAGATTTATATAAGGAAGTAGTTACAAGTGTACGAGTTGGGGAAGGAATAACTGAAGAGTTTCCTATAATAGTGGGGTTACATCAAAATTTAGCATTAAGCCCATTTCTCTTCACTTTCATTATGGATGAATTAACTAGTAAGATATAAGATGATATCCCATAGTGTATGTTATTTGCAGATGATATTGTGTTGACTGGCAAGAAGAGAAAGAGAGAGAGTTAACCATAAGTGGGAATTATGGAAAAATGCCTTTGAAAGTAAAGGTTTCAAGTCAATTAGAAGTAAGATGGAATACATACATTGTAATTTTAGCCTAAGTAGGAGGAATGGAGGAGAGATATGACTAGGAAATGTAATAGTACCAAAATATAGTTGTTTTAAGTACTTAACCTCCATTTTTAAGATGATGGAATGATAAATGAAGATATAACTCATAGAATCAAAGTAAGATAGTTGAAATAGAGAAATGTTGCAAGTGTTTTTGGTGACAAAAAGATATCTAATAAAGTTAAGTGAAAGTTTTATAAGATAGCAATGAGACTAGCTATGTTGTATAGGAATGAGCATTGGGCAACAAAAGTACAACATATAAATAAGTTAAAAGTGGCAAAAATGTAAATTATAAGGTGGATGAGCAAACATACAAGATTAGAAAAGATTAGAAATGAATGCATTCAACAAAAGATGCATGTAGCACATATTGGAAATGAGATAAAAGAAGGTCATTTAAGGTAATTTAATTATGTGTTACGGAAACCTCTATTAGCTCTAGTGAGGAAACATGAAAGCTTGGTAGTAGATAATAGAAAGAAAAAAAAAAAGAAGAGGTAGGCCAAAATCTTGTCTTAAATTATATCCAAGAATCTTTGTACAATTGGGATTCTTGGAAATTATATCTAATGTGGGATTAAAGCTTAGTTATGTGACCAAAAAAAAAAAGGTAGCCCAAAATCTTGTCTTAGAAAGAGGGATATGGAGATAGATAATTCATATAGCTAATCCCATCTAATGTGGGATTAAAGCTTAGTTGTTGTTGTTATAGAGATGTTTAATTAATGTGTGTGGGAACAGAAAGTGCATGTGTATGCACTAACAAATATATTATTGCATGGATTGTTTTTTGATATATTTATGAACTTAGACTTTTAATTTATGTTCTTTTGAGTTTGTTAAATTTATAAAGTACACTTTTGACTTCAATTTCTTTTGAGAATTGCTAACAAGTAGTTCTTAATTTTACATTTATTACATTAATTGTTATCAAGTATATCTTATTCAGCTTTTAACTTTTTATATGAAAATAGTCTTAGCATTAATATGCCATTAATTTCTTTTATTTTTGTTATGACTATTATCATTTTTTATGAGTTTTTCTTTATGCTGGTTTATCTATTCATATATTTTTTTTATTTTATTTTGATACGTTTTATTTTAGACATGGATTTAAATAATTTATTTTATGATTCTGATGAAGAGGTAGAACAAATTTTGATCATTTATATGAATAATAAATACAACTTTATGTGTAAGGATAAGCCTCATCCATAAAAAGTTTCAAAATTGTCTAACCATAAATGGGTGCTTGAAATATTAAGTAGGCATCCAACTTTGTGTTATAATTTATTTTGAATGCACAAAAATATTTTTATTAGGTTATGTGAAGAATTAAAAGCAGTTCACATTAGAAGATTACGTGTTTCTATCAATACAAGAACATTTGGCAATTTTTCTTATCATTATCTATCAGAATGATCATCAAAGATTTATTGCAAATTGTTTTCGACATTTGATAAATACAATCAAAATGTTTTATATGCTTTTTGTGCACTCGCTAAACACATGATCATTCCTCCATCTTTTGATGAGATGCTGCTAGAGATAAAGAACAATAAAAAATTATCCATTTTTCAAAGCAATAATTTTTTTAATTATTTAGGCTTAATATATAATTTGACCCTTAAACTTGCACCAAATATTAAAACTGGTCCCTAAACTTTTCAAAAGTTGAGTTTGGCACCTATACTTTAATTCTTAGTTATAAATTTAGCACATTGTTGACAAATTATATATAAGTATAATATGGTTCCTTAAACGATGCTTATATATTTTTTAGGGCAATATTATAATATCATCTAGCATTTTATTTGCCAATGAGGAATTTTGAATTTTACTTATATATTTTTTCAGGCAATATTATAATATCATTTGGCATTTTAATTGCCCATGAGAACTTTTGAATTTTACCAATCAACTGCTAGTTTTTATCTTCCATTTTTCTTAAAAAATTTTCGACTATTCATTTTTACAAGAGTTAAAGAACCACCTTTTATTATTTATTGGACATTTTTAGCTCCGCTATTTCGCTCAAGTATAGACTCAGGATAAAGTGTTAGGGGGCCATGGAGAAATTCAAAAGAGTAGGATGACCTATTTCATGACACCCTAATATCCAGCCAATTGCCAGTTTAGATACCGGATGTCACAGGCGACATCTCCTAGCTGATTCGATTGTCTGATCCGATTATTGGACTAGAATAAGAGATGCCGCACAATCTTATTTACCTTATCCTTAACTTAACATTTTAAATCTTTTTAATATTGTAAAGTATTCTGAGATTCATTATAGTAAATCGTGTTATACATTCATATGCGCATAACTAATTTGTTCTGTTTTAACAAAAATTCGACAGCATAACGACTGCATTATGTCATAACTCGAAATAACCCTACCTTAAATAACAATTCTACAATAACCACAACCTTTAAATCTAAAATCCCAACCATATTAGATCATTCTGATCCTCTTAATCCATCTCAATCATTGACATCACAATCATCCACAACATTGCACCTTAGTACACTCAATTAAATCACATATTATATGATCCTATCAATACCAATACTCAGCCATATACATACATTTAATAGCTTATTAACATGTTTAATCTACTGTAATTACATACATACACATGTTTACAACTATTTAAACTTGAGCTCACTACCTTTACATATACATGAGTGCTAGTCTATAATTATCACATACATGCATCCACAATATACCAAAATAAAACTCCTCGATCTACGTTACTGTGCTTGAGGCTGCTACCTAAACTCTTGTCTAAATCCTACTATGACATCCCTTACCTAATACACCACTGGACTAGAAAAAGAGATATCATGAAACCATTTCCTTATCTTATTAAGACCCATTTTCTAATCACATTCGTTGATTCTTATTATCATGTATATAGGTTTAATATAATTTACTAGTTATGAGTCTTGTTTTGACAAAAATCCGACAGCATAATAGCTATTCGGGTGAAAACCAAAATTTTAACTTGTAAAAAAAGCATTTTTATAATCATCCTCACTCATATCTCATCATCCTGGACCCTTCTAGTCCTTTAACATCATCAATCTACCATCATCATGCAGACATCACAATTTCAAGTTCAAGCATGCAACATATAAACCATACATCGCAATTATGTCCATAATATAACCTGTATTAATATTTACAGTCCACTGTATGGTAATTAAATATAACTAAACCCCTACCCACTATGTACATAAGTGCCTCTATACAAAATTAACTACAAAAAAAAAAGAAACCAAAAATATACCCAAAGAGGAGATTGGCTGCTACACTACACGTCGAGGCTAAACTGCAGGTCTACTATCTACTGCCTGCACATTGGGAAACCAATACGTATACACTCAGTGGTAAATTTAATGTAATATGAATTGTATCACATACATATGCCTCATGCATTATGCAGTTCTTATAGCCACACGTGTTTACCTTATCTATAATTCTAATCATTAATTACCAATTATATACCTAGGTTAGTTACATAATATAATGTTTAATTTATTGTGTCCTGTGATACATTATGATTAAGTCCATTTAATTTTACTCTAATTATTACTTGTTCCAATTATGACATACAACTCCAATTACAATATTATATTATTTTACCCTTTTATTTTTTTGTTAGGCACATAATCGAAAGACAACTCTTTTAACACTAGATAACGAGATTCATACCTATGTAGTGGCCTCACATTATGGACCTCGGTAGTTGTACCTACCTATATCCACCCAATAGCAGAGACTAGTTCACCAAAACATCTCGATAACAGGGATCACCCCTGATGGACCTCTCAATATGCCAACATCAGTGGATAGCAAGGATAAGCCTATGTGGATCTCCCAATATCCAAAGCAATATGGGTAACAAGGATCAGCCTATATAGACCTCCTAATACTTAAGGTGTGTAGGGTTCACACCTGAAACCTCGGCGGTTGCACCTGTCATACCATATAATCAGGCGATGATCCATATGGACCAAAGCCACTAGTAGCTACTAACTCCTTAGTTGACCAGTCAACTTATCTAATAAGTGGTCTAGGTAATACAAGCCAACTCTAATTATCATTCATGTTGCTCATTTAACTCAATTAGTTTCATGCTTTCCTTACTCATTTTATCCTCAATACCATCTGTTATGTAGTTACATACATCCATGTTACTCAACCATTATTTTCAACATCTTAAGACATAATATCTTATTATCCATCTTACCATCCTTACATAGTTATACCCATTGTCTTATCTCATAGCAATTGGCCATTCATATTATTATACTTTCGTGTCTTGTCACCTATGTTTAAGTAGTTCTTATATTGTTTTTATATCTTACCATGATTCCCCATTATCACCTTGCAAACAAATTTCATTTATTCATTGCTTATTATTCCATTATCAACAACCACACATTTCTAAGTTCATATATACTTTAAATACCTAAAACACTATAAACATACATCTTGTGACCATTTCACACACCCCACAGCCATTACATAAAAGTGCACATATACCTAATTTTTCCTCAGTTTCACATCACAATCATGCTTGTCATTTAGTTGCTATCTCATTTACAGCCCACTTATTTTCCAATCACACATGCACACACGTATTCACTTTTAACATACCATTCGACCATTCTTACATCACACATATACACATTGTATTTTCATCTTTTTTTTATACATTCATGCTTATTATGACCACCATATCCCACATACACATACATTTACTATACCAATTCCATACACATATTTACACACACACATGTTACCATAATTAATATATAATGCATATTACATTAAATTAACTTACAGTGGACTCCAATGCTCTCTAATTCCAGACCTCAATGCTTGTCTTTTCTTTCCTCCAATAAATCATTCTCTTTTTCTAAAAACATAATGGGTGTTTAACTTTGAAAAATCATAGAAAATCCTACATATATCTAAATTGAAAATTAATCATATATCCATCATCTACACACCTAATATACTACTTAAATAAAATTCCAAACCTTGAAGAAAACCACTTACTCTTAAATTGAGTACTATTCACCTAGGTGTGATTTATTGTAAATTAAGGTTCATTTTGGTTATTTCTCAGTAGAATTAGGTTTAAAAGACTGTGGAGGTAAGGTTTGGTGGATTAATTGGTGGAAATGGCTTGAATTTAGGGGAAAATGAAGAAAAAAGGGAAAGGGAGAGCTTTAGGGATGACGTCAGCCAAGGTAGGGGAGGAAGATGGGAACACATGTCACCCTTTTATATCATGGACATGGACGACTCGGATTACACCACGTGGCGATCCAATGGTCCACAATAATCCTATTCTTATTTTAAGCTCCAAAAATTCAAATTTAATGTTTAAGGCCTTTAAAATTCATTCTTTCAATGCCAAAAATTTCCAAAAGTCTCAATTAAGGGATCTCTAAAGTCTCAGGTCAAAATTTCAAAGGGACCTAGGTTAACTATTCACTCGCATAATTAAGAAATTCTAATTAAATATCAATCGACCTTAGAAAATTCCAATTCCTTCACCATTAAATTTTTGACCTTTAGGATATGCTATTTTTAGGTCTGTTTGAGAATTTCCCAGCACGAAACAAACTAAGGTCACTATTCACTAGATCTTAACATGAAATAATTTATTGATTATTCTAAAAGTGTTAATTATTTCATTTTCATCATTATTTTGCCCGTCAAAGTTTTATGACTAGTAATTCCCCTTTAGTCACTTCATTGTGTCTTAAATACTGGGAAAACACTATTCATGCCTCAGGAAGTACTATTCATGAAACCCAAATTCCCAGGCATTACACCAACGCATAGCAAACAATGATGTGTTAAACATAATGTTTAGTGGTGTATTCAATAAGGTATACATTACATATTAACGTCCAATTAATTATTAATATAGTCAATATAAAACATGCAATGCACAATGTACATCACACTTGCGAAACACACAACAATCTATTCATACTGATGGTTCCTTAGCATTTTATAATCTATTATGTCTTCCTATTCTTAACTATCCAATATTCAATTACCATTGGGTTCACATTACATACTAACTCACTTTTATTTTAAGGTTTATTAACACTTCCCAATCCATATTATGTACTCAGACACACCTGTTCCTTCATTATAATATTACCTAGATTAATTTCCTTTAGGTAGTATATGACCTCTAGTAATTAGACTTACATTTAGTTTCTTTATCTAGCTAGTTGTATTCATTCTTCTCATATTTTATAGTTTATATTGTTACTTTATACTTACTTGTTCAAGTATAGTGACATCACCCAATTTCATCTTTCCTAATAATGTGTATTCCATAACCTTACCATTTAACCCATTTTGTTATTACACAATTTATTTATACTAGTCTTCCCATTAATATTATTTATTCCATTTTCCTTATTACATATTGGTTGGTTAAATTTATGTTATTCTTACCATTTCTTTCATTGTGCTCATTCCATTCATACCATTTTACTTGCCTATATTCGGTAGTCATACTCCCGATACTGGATAATTGGATACCAATGATTGTGCAGTTGTCCAGATTTTGGACCTTATATGCTACTGCACTAGCGTTCAATAATAATATAGGTGTGCAATAGTCCTATTGAACCTCCTGGCAGTTGCACCTGTATTATGAATACTTACAGTAGTTCTATTGGACCTCCTAACAGCTGCACCCTCATTGAATACTAATATAATGGTGCAGTGGTCCTATTGAACCTCCCGGTGGTTTTACTCACATTACGAATATGTGTAGTGGTTCTATTAGACCTCCTAGTGGTTGCACCCGCCTTAACAATATAATATCAAAGAAGTCTAACAGCTACTACAAATCCCTAATTGATTGGTTAATCTATCCAATAGGTGTCTAACTGATATGGCCTTACCATTTTCCTCATTTTATTTCAGACATTATCAGAATTGATCATGCTAGTACTTTTATCCATTTCTATGTCAACATCACATTATGTATCCACTTAATTGTTTCATATGATTAAAGTACCAGTTTATCCATTTGGTCAAATTTAAAATCATAATATCATTAGTACCAATTATATCTCTTTCCCATGCCCACATTGCCACTCTCACTTGTTGATTTTTCTCCATCATACGCAGTAGAAAAATTAAAATTTTCAGAAACCAGAAATAATAATAGACCCGAATAATTTAAAATTTATCCTAAACATTAAATCTAGCAGCGTTTCATGATTTAGCATAAAGGATGACAGCAAATTCTTTCCATGAGCTCTCCTTACCAAGTTACTATAAACCACAATAAACCTCTTTAAGGAACACCTCCAAGTTAATCCACACAATAAGTTTTCAGAAGAGATCAACTTGTAATTCTAGGTGTTAATAGGAATTACAAGTGGACAAAGGAAGAAGAAGAAGGAAGAAGAAGAAAACATGTGTGTTTAATTGTTCTATGTAGAAATTTTGTAGCATAATGTATCCTTATGGTGGCTGCTATAATAAGGCTTATTTATATCATAATTAAACCCTATTTAGGTCAAATATTAACACTTAAAATCTGCCCTAAGTCGGACCAAAATGGATCCATCAATTAGGCCCCTTTCTATCCTATAAGCATAAGCCTTTTAATGGGCTTATGTGCAATCTACTTTGGCCCCACTTTCATTAATCTTATGTGACACTCCTAGGCCCCATTTTAGATTAATAATTACTCTAATTTAAGGCTTTTTAAACGTTTTAAAAGCCCATAAAAAATCAGATGCAAGAACAATTAAACATTGGACTCAATAAGGCCCAAGTTCAAAAACCTTGATTTTCGAGACTTCTTATTTGCAAGTGGCCCCCAAACCAATTTGTTCATTTCTTCTTCTTAATTCATCTTCCAACAATATCTCATATCATTAGAATATTCAATCTCATTGAATCTTCCTCAAACTCTTTTATGTGTGTGACCCTATAGGTTTCTAGAACAGCTTGGCAGTATATAGTGAATTAGAGCCCTAGTCTAACTGAGACTCTATAGATTTAATCTTATTGAATCAATATCAATTCACTAATTGATATATCACTTGTATACAAGTCAAGAGAGGTATCTAGCAATGCATCATGACTACCTAATTACTGAAAAGTCAAGTAGTATGACTTAACCCTTTTATATACAATTACAGTGTAATAAACTCCTTTTACCATCTTTTACCTCATCTAGTTTTGAGTATGGACTTGTGTCAACTCATAGCTCAACTAAGTATGTCTAATTAAGCCTTGAACATATTGTTCTAATAATTTCACCTTTATTCCCAAAATGCCCTTAGTGAATCCCATTCCCATAGGGCACTTTGCTATGGGCAAGGATTCTTGAATATAGATTACTCATCAGAATTGTGAGATAAACTCCCCACTTTAATATAAGGTGGTGCATCCTTTGTTGATTACTACCCCATCTTTAGATATGTTATGCCATACCCAAACACCTCACTATGTATACTTCTTGTTCAAAGTAAAAGCTTTGGAGTCAAAGTATGTCACTCCATATTTAAGATAGTCAATGATCTCAAGTCTAAAGATACTTGCACCACTAATATGATGAGATACTTTTATTGACATAGATTAAGTATCCATATGAAAATCTCATGGTGAGTCTTCGATATACTTACTTCCCAAGTAAGCATCCACATGTTAACTCCTAGCATCTCTATGCTTATAGCTTGTGAGAACTACTACTTGATCCAATTAAGAAGTATAACATGTGCTGATCTTTTCGCATTAACAATATCCCATCTTGTTAATACTATGATCAGGGATATTTAGGTATATCACATTTGCATGCAATAAGAATCTCACATCATGAATACTTCATGATTTTCTCTATACTATGATTATATACTAGAGACTTTATAACATGATTTAAGACATTGCAAATAATTATAAGTAATATATAAAAGTACTATGATATAAAGAGAAATGCCTTATTATATGAATTCATAAGATTTAAATACATGAATACTACCCTATTACATGAGCTCTAGGGCATATTTCTAACATCACTTCCATTACCCAATTGTATCATTACACATATTTCCAATATTACCTTTCTGATTTGTCTTTCATCAAGTCAAGATTGTATACAAACATTCCCTTTCCTTTTACATACCACATTATAAACCAATTCATATACTTATTAATTGACCAACTTCATTACTTACATTCACGTTACACATAGAGTCAGTTCACACTATCACTAATTATCAACATTTTTTCTTAATTTCACACCTTTATTAATTGGATAACATCATTATTTAAATCTACACAATATGTTATTCTAAATCACATAACATTATTAACCTCTCATATTATCCCTTTTTACAATTGTGTACATTTGTAGTCTCATTATTTATCATTTCCACTTAAATACATATTATTTTAATAAGCATAACCTTTTCTTACATGGTTCATATCATTACCTCATATATCCACTTTTAGACATTATTGCCAATTCCAATTTAATTCCTATTCCATTTCCCTTTTACACTTAGTTTCTTTCTTATAAACATAATTCCATTATGTTGACATTTTTCCATCTTAGCTACATTATAAGAATCAACATAAACATCATTCATGTACATATATACTTTTTGACCACAACATTGCATCTAGTTTACATTCATATAACAATATGTTCATTCATCTTACTCTATTAAACCAATTCCCATGCATTGCACTCACACACGTATATAAGCTACATTACTTTCATAATACATAACACATACATATACCACTACATCTTATTAACTACAATTCTAATTCTTTAACTATTGTTATTATATAATTTCATATATTATTATTTCTTCACATGTTTATTGTAAACTTAATCAAACACACTTTCCCTCTTGGTCATACCATTTGGCCAAGCTCACTCATTTCACTTACATTTACCTTTCTCACATAATTCTTGTAATGCCAATCTAGGTTTCATGAATAGTACTTTTTTAGGTATGAATAATATTTCCCAAGCATTCGAGCATCGTGTGATGATCGAGGGGGAGGTACTAGTAAAAAATCTTTGACGAGTAAGAAAATGAGGAAAATGAAATAATTAAAACTTTTAGCAGAACCAATAAATTATTTCATGCTAAAATCTAGTGAATAGTGACCTTAGTTTGCATCGTGTTAAGAAATACCCAAGATGTGCCTTGATGGACCTAAAAATATCATAACTTAAATGTCAAAAATTCTAAATAATCTAATGACGAAGGAATTATAATTTTCCAAGGTTGATTGGTATTTATTCGAAATTTCTTAATTACGCGAATGAATAGTTGACCTAGTTCCCTTTAGAGTTTTGACTCGAGATTTTAGAAGTCCCTTAATTGGGATTTTTAGAAATTTTTGTCATTAAAAGCATGAAATTTAGAGGCTTTGAATATTTAATTTGAATTTTTGAGCATAAAATATAATTCCAGTTAATATGGACCGTCGGATCGACATGTGGCACGATCCGGGCCGATCATGTGCATAATATAAATAGGGGCACATGTGTAGGGGTGTCATATGTGCCAAACCTTTCTTCCTCCTCCCTTTTTCCCCCATGGCGATGCCATCTCCTCATCCTCTCCCTTTCTTTCTTCATTTAAGCCCTAAAACTAATTGAATTCTTTCAATTGACATAGAAATCAAGAAAATCACTTAATTAGAAAGATTTGAGCACTTGTGCTCATTTTGAGTGTAAATGTCCTTTTCCAAGTTCTTAAAATTTATTTAGGTAGCATTAGATGTGTAGATGATATCTATGTAATTGGTTTTCAATTTGGAGGTGTCTAGGATTTTTTATAAATTTTCAAACCTAAAAACCTATTATATTTGTAGATAAAGGAAAGAAAGTGTTAGAAGAAGGCCAAAGCAAGCATTGAGGTGTGGATTTAGAGTTCTTTGGAGCCTAAAGTAAGTGCATTTAATGTAATATGTATTGTGTAGTGTTCATGTGTTACATATGTGTATGTGAGAGTGTGTATGGAATGATGACATTATGTGCATGTGTATGTAAATTCATGGAGTAAGTGTATAAGCATAATGTGGTGACTATATTAAGCATGAATGTGTAAAGAAACCATGAGAAAAGAATGTGTATGTGTGTGAGATATGAGTGGCCGAATGGTGCACTAAAAGGGAATGTGTGTGTGCATGTGTGGTTAGCCTGCGTATATAATACAATTGAGATAGAATTTAAATGTAAAGTGTGCTTGTAATATGAATCTAAAAAGAAATTATGCATGTGTGTGCGCCTTTGTATGTGACAGCTGTGAGGTGTGTAATGATTATAAGATGTATGGTTGTAGTATTTGGGTTATTTAGTGTATATGTATATTTGAGAGTGTGTTGTTTTAATAATGGAATAACTAGAAATGAATGAAAGGAATGTGTGTGTAATATGAAAATGATGTCATGATAAATGATGGAAATAATGTGATGGCTATTTAACTTAAACCTAGGTAATACGATATGGAAACATAATGGTATGAATGACTTATAGGTATGGAATAAAACAAGAGGTATAACTATGTACATAAGTAAGACGGGTAAGAGAATATTGGACCTTAAAAATGGTGGTCGAGTGACATGGATGAATGTAACTACATAAAAGGTCATAGTGATGGTAAAAGGAGTAAGTAAAGCATATGACTAATAGAGACAAATAAGCAAAATAAATGATCGTAAAGATTGGCCCATATTAGTTAGACGACTTACTAGATAGGTTGACAGGTCAATTAGGGAGTTAGTAGCTGCTAGTGGCTTTGGTCCATATGGATCATCACCTGTTTGAATGGTATGGCAGGTGCAGCTGTCGAGGTTCTGAATGTGAACCCTGCACACTTTAGGTATTGGGAGGTCTATATGGGCTGATCCCTACTACTCGTATTGTCTTGGATATTGGGAGGTCCCCATGGCTGATCCTTGGTATCCACATGTGTTGAGACTTGGGATATTGAGGGCTCCCTTGAGATTGATCCCTAATATCCCTCATGTTGAGAGGTCTAGTAGGACTAATCCTTACCACTTTGGTATTGGGAGGTTCTCATGAACTGATCCCTATTATCGAGTGGAGATAGGTAAGTGTAGCTACCGAGGCCTAAAATGTGGGCCACTACATGAGTTGGATCCCGTTATCCAGTGTCTTAAAGTATAGTCTTTCGAGTATGGGCCTAAGAGACAATAAAAGGATAAATAGATGCAAAATTGAAATCAGAACAATATATCTTAACTGGGTTGAATAGTGGTAGTAAGATAAAAGCCAATTAACCGGAGATATAATGTATCATAGGAAGTCAGTAAATTGGGCTTAATATTATAGGACTGACTTAAGCTCATAACTAGTATCTAATAACTGGCATTATAAATAAGGTAAATATGCATGACTATAGACTTGCATAGTGTGTGCTACATGTGTGCATGTTATAATTCATATTACATTAAATTCACCACTGAGTGTATACTCAACGTGTCAGTGTTTCCGATACACAGACAGAAGATAGTAGATCACCATCCAGCCTCAACTGATAGTGTAGCTGACAACTTTCTCTTAGGTATATATGCTATTACTTTTATATTAGTAGTAGATGTGGGCACTCATGTATGGAGAGTTAAGGCCTGGTCATGTAAATTTGTTATACACTAGTTTTGATATACCTTATTCTGTAATGAATAAAACATGTTACACATGTTATTTATGACATATGTGTGTTACTAAATGAAGTGTGATAATTGAGATGACTATGTGGCAATGGTGATTGATACTTTTGGAGGACCAAAAGGGTCTAGGATGTTTGAGGATAATTGTGAATGGTTATAGAAGTGTCTTTTTACAAGTTAAAAATTTTTTTCACCCAGATAGCCATTATGCTGCCGAAATTTCTATTAAAACAGTTCGTCTAAAATTGTCTAGTAATTTAGTCAATATAGATAAACACAATAAAATAGAGATAAAATGAAAGTAAATTGAATTAAAATGTGGTTGTTGAGTTTGTAATAGTTAAACAGAGACTAGGCGGGAGAAATATCAAGATGGGTGACTTTGGGGAAGGTAACATCTCTTATCTAGTCCATTTAAAGGATTGGGTAAGGGGTGTTACAATTCTTATTTTAACTACAAACTAATTATTCTCACAACCTAACTACCTCATCTTTCTCACTCATTCACATTATCACCTACATTCACATAATGTGCCTATTACCAACTTAAACTCCATTTTCTTCCTACAATTACAGTTTACATGTACATTTATCTCCAATTACCATTATCTCACTCAATGTACATAAATATAGCCAACATTAACACCATTTACAGTACCTATCCCATTCAGCCATTATTGTAACAACTCAAAATTCTCGATTTTATGAATAGTATTTTCCAGAGATGAATAGTACTCCAGAGGTTCGGGGTGTATTGAAGTCACTGGATGAAAGTATTAGTTATAAAATAATTTTGGATAAAGTTTGAAATTAACCGAAGTTCGTTAGATTGGTTAAAAATATTAAGAAAGTTTTTACGACTATGTTTTGTGAATACTGACTAAGGTAAAACTGAACCATAAATAATTTTTAAAGTTACTTAAAAAATTCTAAAAACTATATGACCTAATACTCAAAAATTTCAATGAGTCTAATGGTGCTAGAATTAGAATTTTTTGAGATCGGGAAGTATTTTATTTGAATTTCGGGAAGCATAAAATCGACCTTTTAATTTGGTTTCTTTTTATTTTCGAGCCCCAATTTTTACAATAAATAGAGACCTAATTTATTTAATTTTTAAATGTAGAATGAGAGAAAAATGATTTAAAATGGGGGAAAATGAATTTTTAAAGGTATTAAAAATTATTTTTTCTAATAGTAAAAATATCCTTTCAACTTTGACTTTTTAGGTCAAAGTTCATAAATAACCTTTCACCCCTCTCTCCCTCATTTTCCCAATAGCCCAAAGGAGTGTGTTTTTCCATTTTTCTTCATTTGCTCTTCCATTTACAAGCTAAAATCATCAATCCAACTATAGCAAATAAGTCTAAAAGGGTTCTAGACACTATAACAAGTAGTTTTGCATAGGACAAACGAAGGAATTTTAACATTTTTGGGTTGAGTGGAGAGCACCCATTTTTCAATCGGGTAAGATTTTTGAAAACATAATACTTTTCTCATGTAGAGTAGGTGACCAAGTGTCAAAAAATGTGGTTGTTTGAATTTTTTTGGGTATCATATGAATTTTTACAATTTTTCTAAAATCAAATCTGTAATGGGCAGTTGCTAAAATGGAGCGGAGTGTGACAAAGGTAAAGCAAAGGTCTAATCGGGCCTTATAGTGTTTATCGAGTTCACTAAGTATGTGTAATCGATCTAATTATTCTAATTAAGGCATGTTTCTATTTATATATAATGTACATAATTATGAATATGTTAGTATAAATGCATAATTGTTAGAAAAAATGGAGAAATTAATTGTGTATGGTGATTTCATGAGGTGATGAATTATGTATGTATAAAGAATGATAAAAGAAAAAAACGATTGCAGTGTGTGTGCATGTGTGGCTGAATAGCCTTAAATGTGTTAAAGTGATTGAATTATGCCATTTAGATGTAATTGATGCTTGACACATGATTATGGTTATGAAATGATATAATAAGCAAGATGAAAGATAAGGAAATTAGCATGAAATTGTAATAAAAAAGAGAAAGTGGCCGCATGGCCTTGACATGTAAGTGTAAATTATGAAATAATGGTACTTAATGTTGGTTGATAAAGGTATTATTGTAAGATGAAATGTCTTGATATGATATTATGTTAAGTAAAGCTATAGTGAGTGGTTATGAATTGCGATCGATGGATTATTGGAGTGTATAAAGTTGTAAGTCATGAAAAATACTTAATAAACATGAGTTATAACCTATAATTGATTAAATATGTGAAAAATGAAGTACTGAAATATGTATAATTTTTACATGTAAAAGTTAAGCCAAAGTGGCACATACAATTTATATGTAAGGAAGGCTTGATTTCATGCTACATATGAATTTAATGTGATTATGGAATTAATATCAATTATTTACATGTGAGATGAATATTCTGACATTGAAACATGCATAAAAGCATGATATGGAAATGCGAGGCATTTGTATATGATTATGGCATGTGATTGGTGCTTAATGATAAAATATGGGAAGTAAAATAAAAATATTGGTTCTAATAAATTGTCATCGATTTAGTAGCAAATTGAATAATTTTAGTATTAAATTATTTTGATGAAATAAAAGAAATATAAAAATAGCCTATATGAGGAACAACCTAGAGTTAGATAGGTTAACCGGTCCACTAAGGATAGATAGTAGCTACAAAACACTACGGTGTCAATTTTGGTCACGGGTCCACTTATAGTTTGACCCTAAACTATATATGATAGTATTAGATTTCTATGTGGGTACAGCTGTAGTTCGGGTCTCTTAGGCCCACTGCACGAGTCTATGCTAGTGTAGCAACCGTTCAGATCCAAAATATGGATCACTGCACAAGATTATCCCGATATCCATAAGTGTTATGTTCTCATAAATATGGGCAAAGTAAAAATAGTTATAAGCATGAAATTGTTGGAAATAAAAAATTTTATTAATTTCCTAAATTTAATGGCATCAAATATATAGTGAGAATATAGTTAATTATAATATGATTGGTATTTTAATGAGACTGTAAGTATCATAAAATGTGTTAACCATTTATGGGTGATGTATGAGATGAATAAATTATATTAAATATAAGTTTAATTTTATGAGACTAAATATGTGTGATTTTAAATTAATTGGCATGTACACACATATGGCATAAAATATGGTTAAATACAATATTTATATGTAATGGTAAATGTTCATATAGACTCTTATTAGAATAAGAATATGATTATATGATTATATACAATAATTATTTTGATTGCACTACTAAGTAATATGCTTAGTGCGTCATTTTGTTTGTGATGCACAGGTGAGAAGAATAATTGGGCTATGTCTCGGGATATTTACAAAAGCAAAGAGAAGACCTTATTTTTGGTAAATATAAGATGTATCAGATTTATGTAATCTATAAACTATAGAAAGTTGCACTCTGATGCTGGTTATGTATAATTTAGGCCTAAGCCACAATATGTATTTAATTATAGTTTTTGTAAATGGGTTTGTAATTATAAATCAAAATACACTTCAAAAATAAGTTATGGATGCGTGATGTCTCATTTTGAGGTTGAGACTATGTTGCTGAAATTGATATTTAGAGTAATCAGATGGACCACGAAGTAGCGGAGCTATATGAAAATTCTTATAAAAGTGTTTTTAAAGGTTTAAATATTTTCAGACAGTATCCGATATAGCAGTTATGCCGTCGAAATTATGGCACGAATACTCAAAATTTTTGACATATAAATTCATTTTAAGAAGTTTTCACAAGACTAAATTTATTTTAAAAAACACTATAACTTGTAAAATTTATAGTATGTCATCTAATATTGCTGAAACAGGATTTATATTGTGAATTAGGATAACATTGTCCTCATTGCACACCTTAGACGTGTCAATCAATCGGCCAGCGATCGCACAGGGCTAGGCGTGCCTTAATTTATATAAATATAAATAATATATATATATATATATATATATATATATATATATATATATATATA